>CAWWDY010001188.1:0-85423 GCA_963942605.1 Poecilus cupreus | reverse complement strand
CTGTCATATTCATGTTTCTGTCGTGTATAATGGCTAATGTTAGTGAAATCAAGATAAAATTGTTGTTTTAAGCATGCAAAAGCATACAAAACACCGTTTTCAAGTATTTAAACTGTCATATTCATGTATATGTCGTGTGTAATGGCTTATGTTTGCAAAATCAAGATAAAATAGTTGTTTTCAGCTTGCTAAAACATTCAAAACGCTGTTTTCAAGTATTTTAACTGTCATATTCATTTTTTTGTCGTGTATAATGGCTAATGTTGGTGAAATCAAGGTAAAATTGCTGTTTTAAGCATGCAAAAGCATACAAAACACGGTTTTCAAGTATTTAAACTGTCTTATTCATGTATATGTCGTGTGTAATGGCTTTTGTTTGCAAAATCAAGATAAAATAGCTGTTTTCAACTTGCAAAAACATACAAAATGCTGTTTTCCAGTATTTTAACTGCCATATTCATGTTTCTGTCGTGTATAATAGCTAATTTTAGTGAAATCAAGATAAAATTGTTGTTTCAAGCATGCAAAAGCATACAAATCACCGTTTTCAACTATTTAAACTGTCATATTCATGTATATGTCGTGTGTATTGGCTTATGTTTGCAAAATAAAAAAAAAAGATGTTTTCAGCTTGCAAAAACATACAAAACTCTGTTTTCAAGAATTTGAACTGTCATATTCATGTTTCTGTCGTGTATGATGACTAATGTTATTGAAATAAAGATAAAATTGCTGTTTTAAGCATGCAAAAGCATACAAAATGCCGTTTTCAAGTATTTAAACTGTCATATTCATGTTTCTGTCGTGTATAATGGCTAATGTTGATGAAATCAAGATAAAATTGCTGTTTTAAGCATGCAAAAGCATACAAAACGCCGTTTTCAAGTATTTAAACTGTCACATTCATGTGTCTGTCTTGTATAATGGCTAATGTTGGTGAAATCAAGATAAAATTGTTGTTTCCAGCTTGCAAAAGCATACAAAACACCGTTTTAAAGAATTAAAACTGTCATATTCATGTATATGTCGTTTGTAATGGCTTATGTTTGCAAAATCACTATAAAATAGCTGTCTTCAGCTTGCAAAAACATACAAAATGCTGTTTTCAAATATTTAAACGGTCATATTCATGTTTCTGTCGTGTATAACGACTAATGTAGGTGAAATCAAGATAAAATTGTTGTTTTGAGCATGCAAAAGCATACAAAACACCGTTTTCAAGTATTTAAACTGTCATATTCATGTACATGTCGTGTGTAATGGCTTTTGTTTGCACAATTAAGATAAAATAGCTGTTTTCAGCTTGCAAAAACATACAAAATGCTGTTTTCAAGTGTTTAAACTGTCATATTCATGTTTCTGTCGTGTATAATGGCTAATGTTAGTGAAATCAAGATAAAATTGTTGTTTTAAGCATGCAAAAGCATACAAAACACCGTTTTCAAGTATTTAAACTGTCATATTCATGTATATGTCGTGTGTAATGGCTTATGTTTGCAAAATCAAGATAAAATAGTTGTTTTCAGCTTGCAAAAACATTCAAAACGCTGTTTTCAAGTATTTTAACTGTTATATTCATTTTCTGTCGTGTATAATGGCTAATGTTGGTGAAATCAAGGTAAAATTGCCGTTTTAAGCATGCAAAAGCCAACAAAACACGGTTTTCAAGTATTTAAACTGTCTTATTCATGTATATGTCGTGTGTAATGGCTTTTGTTTGCAAAATCAAGATAAAATAGCTGTTTTCAGCTTGCAAAAACATACAAAATGCTGTTTTCCAGTATTTTAACTGCCATATTCATGTTTTTGTCGTGTATAATAGCTAATTTTAGTGAAATCAAGATAAAATTGTTGTTTCAAGCATGCAAAAGCATACAAATCACCGTTTTCAAATATTTAAACTGTTATATTCATGTATATGTCGTGTGTAATGGCTTATGATTGCAAAATCAAGATCAAATAGCTGTTTTCAGCTTGCAAAAACATACAAAACGCTGTTTTCAAGTATGTAAACATTCATGTTCATGTTTTTGTCGTGTATAATGGCTAATGTTGGTGAAATCAAGGTAAAATTGCTGTTTTAAGCATGCAAAAGCATACAAAACACCGTTTTCAAGTATTTAAACTGTTATATTCATGTATATGTCGTGTGTAATGGCTTTTGTTTGCAAAATCAAGATAAAATAGCGGTTTTCAGCTTGCAATTTTTCACATAATAATTTTCATTTTCCAGTCCCTTGAGAAGGCCAGCAATAAATTTGGACAATTGATCCGTCGGCGAATCAATGCCTGAGACTATGGGCCGTATTGGAAGGTTTGTTTTGTGTACTTTTATTAAACCATAAATTTGTGGAGGTACTGAGTTTTCTGTTGTAAGTTTTCTTTTTGTGGATATGTCTATGTAGTTTTTGTCAAACAGATTTTTTATAATTTTATTATTCTTATTTTGTACTTTTTTAGTAATATCCCCCTCAATAGGTTTATATATTTTATCATCATCTAAAAGTTCATTCATTTTGTTATTGTATTCATCTTTGTACATAGCAATGGTTTTATTTGACTTATCTGCTTTTAATATGATGACTTCTTTGTGTTCTTTTAAAAACTTCTTGCATTTATTAAAATTCTTATGTAGAATATTATCACTATTATTATTTTTCATTACCCTACTGTTTTTATTGCAGAAGTTAGTAATAATGTTGGTGAATTGGGCTCTAACGTTGTTCCTAATTTCAATGTCATTCGTACCAGATATGATGTTCTCAACATCCGCTATCAATTTCAATATTGGTATCTCATCGTGATTCAAAGGTACAGCGAATTTTGGTCCTAACGCCAGCATCTCTGCGACCTCAGGTGGGAATTCTATATTAGTTAAATTCAGGAACCAATCCTGTTCTGTTAAACAATTTTTATTGTCATTGTGTTGACTGTTCATTAGAGCATTGAATTTATTAATTTGGGTTGTTTAAATTTGTTTTGTAAGAATTCAAATTTTCTATTTAATAACTGTTGTATTTTATTCCAGTGTACGTAACTAACATTTTGTCTAATAATTTCTAAATGGTGGTAGTATTTATTTTCCAGATTATTTATTCTCCAACATATTATTTTAAGTTCTAAATTAAGTGTCTGTTTCTTAAAACCGTTTACAATTTTATTAGTATAGTTTTTGTAGGGATTATTGTTTAACAAAATATTATTCAGGCAATTAAAATTATTTAAAATGTGTTTAGGAAAAATGCCGTTTTGTTTACACCTAAGTAAAAATATTCTTTGATTGATTGCAGATGTCTCAGGCATTGATTCGCCGACGGATCAATTGTCCAAATTTATTGCTGGCCTTCTCAAGGGACTGGAAAATGAAAATTATTATGTGAAAAATTCTTTTGAATTCAAAGAGTATATCACACAAATTACTTTACCAGACGATCACAATCTAATATCATTGGACGTGGTATCGCTGTTCACTAACATCCCTATGCAACTAGTCATAGCAGCCGTGGAAAAACATTGGAACATAATTCAAAGTAGAACGGACATTCCTCTCCATGAGTTTCTGGAAATAATAAAATTCTGTCTGGGCAGCAGTTACTTCCAATTTGGAAACCGGTTTTACCAACAACTATGGGGTGTGGCCATGGGATCATCCTTATCACCTGTCGTAGCTAACTTAGTTATGGATGACTTGCTGGAGGCAATAAAACCTAAATTACCATTCCAACCACCTGTCCTGAAAAAATATGTTGATGATTTGATTCTAGCAGTGCCAAGAGACCAAGTGAACAACACCCTGAGTATTTTCAACAGCTACAATGAACATCTTCAATTTACAACGGAGGTTGAAACGAATGGCAGCATTCCTTTCTTGGATATGACACTCCTCCGTAAAGAACAGGAAAATATTAAAACTATATGGTATAAAAAACCGACGGCGAGCACTAGATATCTAAGTTTTCACTCTAAACACCCTAAATCACAAATTCTAAATAATGCAAAGAATTTAATAAGTAGATCACGGAACTTAACCTCACCGGAGTACAAAACCGATGTTAAAAAAAGAGTAAAACAACTTCTCAGCCTCAATAGATTCCCAAAAGGAGTAATAAATGGTTTAATAAATGAATATGAGACGAACAAAAATAAACATAATAATAATGTGGTGAACAATAAAAACAAAACAATCAATAATAGGGATTTTTATTCAATGATATATGTAGGTGGAGTGGCGGATAAACTGAGGAAAACATTAGCGCGAAGTTTGAATGTTGGCGTCGGTTTCAAACAAGTAAAAACGGTGGGAGATCTGTTCACGAAGTTAAAATCTAAAACTGCACCGGAATATCAATCTGGCGTGGTGTATAAAATTCCATGTGGTGATTGTTCAGCCCAATATACGGGTCAAACAAAACGCTACCTAAAAACCAGACTAGATGAACACAAAAGAAACTGTAACTCACAAAAAACTAAACAAACAACAGGAAAATGTGCCTTGGTAGATCACGCCACTAAAAATAATCACGCGTTTAAATTCAATGAAACAAAAATAATAGACAAAGAGAAAAATCTAAATAAAAGACTGACGCTTGAAATGCTACATATTCAACAGGATAAAAATAATGTTAATTTCAGGACGGACACTTTATACCTAAGTAAAACCTACACTAATGTTTTAAAATATAATTTAAATAATAAAGATAAAATTCATACACAATAAAAAATACATTTTCTAAATACACGCAAAAAACATAAATTACAAATTTTTTAAAAAAACCGCGGGAAAAAAAGAATATGTTTTAACTTGCCAAAACAAACATTACTTAAGTAGAGTTCCATGGGTGTGGTACGCAGAACTTTTGTTCTTAGTTTTTATTTTTTGACCTATGTTAAATATTTTTATACTTTTGACGGAATCCAATTGCTCCAGATGGCATTTATTTTTAAATTTTGTTATATATTAAATATTATACCATTTTAAATTTTCTCATGTAAGTAGTTCTGTATTATATATATATATATATATATATATATATATATATATATATATATATATATATATATGTATACACATGTGCATAATTGTAATTGTAAATTTATGTTTGTAATTATACTTCAACTCCTGAAGAAGGCTCAAGAGGAGCCGAAACCGGTCGACAGAGAAAAAAACTGTTATAATAAAATTGACTGAATTCCAGTAATTTTCGTTTGTCTTCATCAACCCTTCCAGTCAAGAAAAATTTTATGTTCGTAATGGCTTATGTTTGCAAAATCAAGATAAATAGCTGATTTCAACTTCCAAAAACTTACAAAATGCTGTATTCAAGTATTTGGACTGTCATATTAATGTTTCTGTCGTGTATAATAGCAAGTGTTATCAAGATAAAATTGCTTTTTTATGCTTAAAACACCGTTTTCAAGTATTTAAACTGTCATATTCATATATATGTCGTTTGTAATTGCTTATGTTTGCAAAATCAAGATAAAATTGCTGTTTTAAGCATATAAAAGCATACAAAACACCGTTTTCAAGTATTTAAACTGTCATATTCATGTATATGTCATGTGTAATGGCTTATGTTTGCAAAATCAAGATAAAATAGCAGTTTTCAGCTTACAAGAACATACAAAATGCTGTTTTCAAGTATTTAAACTATCATGTTCATGTTTCTGTCGTGTATAATGTCTAATGATGGTGAAATCAAGATAAAATTGCTGTTTTAAGCATGCAAAAGCATACAAAACGCCGTTTTCAAATATTTAATCTGTCATATTCATGTATAGGTCGTGTGTAATGGCTTATGTTTGCAAAATCAAGATAAAATAGCTGTTTTCAGCTTGAACTAACATTCAAAATGCTGTTTTCAAGTATTTATACTGTCATATTCATGTTTCTGTCGTGTATAATGGCAAATGCTGGTGAAATCAAGATAAAATTGCTGTTTTAAGCATGCAAAAGCATACAAAACACCGTTTTAAAGTATTTAAACTGTCATATTCATGTATATGTCTTGTGTAATGGCTTATGTTTGCAAAATCAAGAAAAATAGCTTTTTTCAGCTTGCAAAAACATACAAAATGCTGTTTTCAAGTATTTTAACTGTCATATTCATGTTTCTGTCGAGTATAATGGCTAATGTTGGTGAAATCAAGATAAAATTGCTGTGCTAAGCATGCAAAAGCATACAAAACACCGTTTTCAAGTATTTGAACTGTCATATTCATGTATATGTCGTGTGTAATAGCTTATGTTAGCAAAATCAAGATAAAATAGCTGTTTTCAACTTTCAAAAACATACAAAATGACGTATTCAAGTACTTAAACTGTCATATTCATGTTTCTGTCGTGTATAATGGCAAATGCTGGTGAAATCAAGATAAAATTGCTGTTTTAAGCATGCAAAAGCATACAAAACACCGTTTTAAAGTATTTAAACTGTCATATTCATGTATATGTCTTGTGTAATGGCTTATGTTTGCAAAATCAAGAAAAATAGCTTTTTTCAGCTTGCAAAAACATACAAAATGCTGTTTTCAAGTATTTTAACTGTCATATTCATGTTTCTGTCGAGTATAATGGCTAATGTTGGTGAAATCAAGATAAAATTGCTGTGCTAAGCATGCAAAAGCATACAAAACACTGTTTTCAAGTATTTAAACTGTCATATTCATGTATATGTCGTGTGTAATAGCTGATGTTTGCAAAATCAAGTAAAATAGCTGTTTTTAGCTTGCAAAAACATACAAAATGCTGTTTTCAAGTATTTAAACTGTCATATTCATGTTTCTGTCGTGTATAATGCCAAATGTTGGTAAACTCAAGATAGAATTGCTATTTTAAGCATGCAAAAGTATACAAAACTCCGTTTTCAAGTATATAAACTGTCATATTCATGTATATGTCGTGTGTAATGGCTTATGTTTGTAAAATCAAGCTAAAATAGCTGTATTCAGCTTAAAAAAACATACAAAATGCTGTTTTTAAGTATTTAAACTGTCATATTCATATTTCTGTCGTGTATAATGGCTAATGATGGTGAAATCAAGATAAAATTGCTGTTTTAAGCATGCAAAAGCATACAAAACACAGTTTTCAAGTATTTAAACTGTCATATTCATATATATGTCGTGTGTAATGGTTTATGTTTGCAAAATCAAGATAAAATAGCTTTTTTCAGCTTGCAAGAACATACAAAATGCTGTTTTCAAGTATTTAAACTATCATGTTCATGTTTCTGTCGTGTATAATGTCTAATGATGGTGAAATCAAGATAAAATTGCTGTTTTAAGCATGCAAAAGCATACAAAACGCCGTTTTCAAATATTTAATCTGTCATATTCATGTATAGGTCGTGTGTAATGGCTTATGTTTGCAAAATCAAGATAAAATAGCTGTTTTCAGCTTGAACTAACATTCAAAATGCTGTTTTCAAGTATTTATACTGTCATATTCATGTTTCTGTCGTGTATAATGGCAAATGCTGGTGAAATCAAGATAAAATTGCTGTTTTAAGCATGCAAAAGCATACAAAACACCGTTTTAAAGTATTTAAACTGTCATATTCATGTATATGTCTTGTGTAATGGCTTATGTTTGCAAAATCAAGAAAAATAGCTTTTTTCAGCTTGCAAAAACATACAAAATGCTGTTTTCAAGTATTTTAACTGTCATATTCATGTTTCTGTCGAGTATAATGGCTAATGTTGGTGAAATCAAGATAAAATTGCTGTGCTAAGCATGCAAAAGCATACAAAACACTGTTTTCAAGTATTTAAACTGTCATATTCATGTATATGTCGTGTGTAATAGCTGATGTTTGCAAAATCAAGTAAAATAGCTGTTTTTAGCTTGCCAAAACATACAAAATGCTGTTTTCAAGTATTTAAACTGTCATATTCATGTTTCTGTCGTGTATAATGCCAAATGTTGGTAAACTCAAGATAGAATTGCTATTTTAAGCATGCAAAAGTATACAAAACTCCGTTTTCAAGTATATAAACTGTCATATTCATGTATATGTCGTGAGTAATGGCTTATGTTTGTAAAATCAAGCTAAAATAGCTGTATTCAGCTTAAAAAAACATACAAAATGCTGTTTTTAAGTATTTAAACTGTCATATTCATATTTCTGTCGTGTATAATGGCTAATGATGGTGAAATCAAGATAAAATTGCTGTTTTAAGCATGCAAAAGCATACAAAACACAGTTTTCAAGTATTTAAACTGTCATATTCATATATATGTCGTGTGTAATGGTTTATGTTTGCAAAATCAAGATAAAATAGCTTTTTTCAGCTTGCAAAAACATACAAAATGCTGTTTTCAAGTATTTAAACTGTCATTTTTATGTTTCTGTCGTGTATAATGGCAAATTTTGGTGAAATCAAGATAAAATTGCTGTTTTAAGCATGCAAAAGCATACAAAACACCGTTTTCAAGTATTTAAACTGTCATATTCATGCATATGTCGTGTGTAATGGCGTATGTTTGCAAAATCAAGATAATATAGCTGTTTTCAGCTTGCAAAAACATACAAAATGCTGTTTTCATGTATTTAAACTGTCATATTTATGTTTCTGTCGTGTATAATGGCTAATGTTGGTGCAATCAAGATAAAATTGCTGTTTTAAGTATGCAAAAGCATACAAAACACCGTTTTCATGTATTTAACCTATCATATTAATGTATTTGTACAGTGTAATGGCTTATGTTTGCAAAATCAAGATAAAATAGCTGTTATCAACTTGCAAAAATAAATAAAATGCTGTATTCAAGTATTTAAACTGTCATATTCATGTTTCTGTCGTGTATAATGGCTAATGTTGGTGAAATCAAGATTAAATGGCTGTTTTGCGCATGCAAAAGCATATAAAACACCGTTTTCAAGTATTTAAACTGTTATATTCATGTATATGTCGTGTGTAATGGCTTATGTTTGCAAAATCAAGATAAATTAGCTGTTTTCAGCTTGCAAAAACATACAAAATGCTTTTTTCTAATATTTAAACTGTAATATTCATGTTTCTGTCGTGTATAATGGCAAATTTTGGTGAAATCAAGATAAAATTGCGGTTTAAACATGCAAAAGCATACAAAACGCCGTTTTCAAGTATTTAAACTGTCATATTCATGTATATGTCGTCTGTGATGGCTTATGTTTGCAAAATCAAGATAAAATAGCTGTTTTCAGCTTGCAAAAACATACAAAATACTGTTTTCAAGTATGTAAACTGTCATATTCATGTATATGTCGTGTGTAATGGCTTATATTTGCAAAATCAAGATAAAATAGCTGTTTTCAGCTTGCAAAAACGTACAAAACGCTGTTTTAAAGTACTTAAACCGTCATATTTATGTTTCTGTCGTGTATAATGGCTAATGTTGGTGAAATTAAGATAAAATTGCTGTTTAAGCATGCAAAAGCATACAAAACACCGTATTCAAGTATTTAAACTGTCATATTTATGTATATGTGGTGTGTAATGGCTTATGTTTGCAAAATCATGATAAAATATCTGTTTTTAGCTTGCAAAAACATACAAAATGCTGTTTTCAAGTATTTGAACTGTCATATTCATGTTTCTGTCGTGTATAATGGCTATTGTTGTTGAAATCAACATAAAATTGCTGTTTTAAGCATGCAAAAACATACAAAATGCTGTTTTCAAGTTTTTTAACTGTCATATTCATATATATGTCGTGTGTAATGGCTTAAATTTGCAAAACAATAATAAAATAGTGGTTTTAAGCTTGCAGAAAGATACAAAACGCTGTTTTCAAGTATGTAAACTGTCATATTCATGATTCTGGCGTGTATAAGGGCTAATTATGGTGAAATCGAGATAAAATTGCTGTTTTAAGCATGAAAAAGCATACAAAACACGGTTTTCAAGTATTTAAACTGTCATATTCATGTATATGTCGTGTGTAATGGCTTATGTTTGCTAAATCAAGCTAAAATAGCTGTTTTCAGCTTGCAAAAACATACAAAATGCTGTTTTCAAGTATTTGGACTGTCATATTAATGTTTCTGTCGTGTATAATAGCAAGTGTTAGTGAAATCAAGAAAAAATTGCTTTTTTATGCTTAAAACACCGTTTTCAAGTATTTAAACTGTCATATTCATATATATGTCGTTTGTAATTGCTTATGTTTGCAAAATCAAGATAAAATTGCTGTTTTAAGCAAAAAAAAGCATACAAAACACCGTTTTCAAGTATTTAAACTGTCATATTCATGCATATGTCGTGTGTAATGGCGTATGTTTGCAAAATCAAGATAATATAGCTGTTTTCAGCTTGCAAAAACATACAAAATGCTGTTTTCATGTATTTAAACTGTCATATTTATGTTTCTGTCGTGTATAATGGCTAATGTTGGTGCAATCAAGATAAAATTGCTGTTTTAAGTATGCAAAAGCATACAAAACACCGTTTTCATGTATTTAACCTATCATATTAATGTATTTGTACAGTGTAATGGCTTATGTTTGCAAAATCAAGATAAAATAGCTGTTTTCAGCTTGCAAAAACATACAAAATGCTGTTTTCAAGTATTTAAACTGTAATATTTATGTTTATGTCATGTATAATGGCTAAAGTTGGTGAAATCAAGATAAAATTGTTGTTTTCAGCTTGCAAAAGCATACAAAACACCGTTTTAAAGTATTTAAACTGTTATATTCATGTATATGTCGTTTGTAATGGCTTATGTTTGCAAAATCACTATAAAATAGCTGTCTTCAGCTTGCAAAAACATACAAAATGCTGTTTTCAAGTATTTAAATGGTCATAATCATGTTTCTGTCGTGTATAACGGCTAATGTTGGTGAAATCAAGATAAAATTGTTGTTTTGAGCATGCAAAAGCATACAAAACACCGTTTTCAAGTATTTAAACTGTCATATTCATGTATATGTCGTGTGTAATGGCTTTTGTTTGTACAATCAAGATAAAATAGCTGTTTTCAGCTTGCAAAAACATACAAAATGCTGTTTTCAAATATTTAAACTGTCATATTCATGTTTCTGTCGTGAATAATGGTTAATGTTGAAGCGGTACGACAATTTCGAAATATATTTTTTATTTTAATTGTGTTAATATTGTTTTCTATCGCCATAGTAATGTTTTGTTTTGGTATCAATTCTGTTTTCTTTTGTGTGTATGTTTTTTTGTGGTTTATGCTATTTTCGGAAGGCTCCGAGGGCCGAGCGCACGTGTCCGCTACGTCATGAGATGACATCAGCGCGTTCGAAGTAAACAACTTGACCGATGCGAGCGGGCTCGTTGTGAGGTCTGCGACGTACCAGCGCAGCTGCTCTCCAGGCGTCAGCAGTCTACCATGGCGGAGAGTGGAGAGGTAACTGACTGCGCGTGGCACCCTGGGTTTTTCTGAGGGAACGAGAGAGAAATTTTTGTATATATACTGTAAAATCTGCTTCAGTCGAGGAGACCATGCGTGGTCTCCACTCTGACTTCATGTTAGCGTGAGTCTAGGAGTTCTCACCTTCCTTTTACCCATCTTATTGCTTTGGTACTCGAGGCATTCCTTTTACCCATCTTATTGCTTTGGTACTCGAGGCACTGATGGAATCCTTTTCCCCATCTTATTGCTTTGGCACTCGAGGCACTGATGGAATCCTTTTCCCCATCTTATTGCTTTGGCACTCGAGGCACTGATGGAATCCTTTTACCCATCTTATTGCTTTGGCACTCGAGGCACTGATGTTCCTTTTACTCATCCTGTTACCTTTGGCCAAGGTACGGATGAGATCCTTAACTACCGCTCTTGCTGCTTTGGCAGGAGTTTCCTGTTACCCATCATAATCTTTGTTTGTGGAACTCTCGACTTAATGACATGATTCAGTTTTAAGAATGGTTATTTCTCACAAAAATAACAATTCACTTGGGGCAAGATTAGTTTGCGATACTGACAACGGCCAAAATGATATAATTTTTGAGTTTTGAGTAATTCTTTGATCAAGTGTTTTCTGTTTTTTATGTGCATGAATGCACCAACGACTATGTGCAATAAATGCACCAACGTTAACAAACTTCTCCATGTGGAGACACCCTGTGCTTTGCACAGACTACGAATTTCTCTGTAAAGAGTCAACTGTACATGCAATTACACTTGTGCAGTATAAACTACGATAACAGAAAACACTGATTCACCAATTTAACAGTAAATAATCTGAGTGTTGAATACACTGTGAAATTGTTGTGGTTCGTCTGGAAGTATCAATGTTGTTCAATTTATGATATATTTAAATCTGATAAACATCATTATTATTATTATTATTATTACTCTGTCCAACAGGCGAAGCCCAATAACAGGACAGGTACAAAAAATATAAAGAAGAGATATACAAAAGTTATACAAAAAAATGACATAATATTCATATAAATATACTTAATAATATATACATATAGCTTAAATAATACAAAATCATATAAAGAGATCATTAACAAAAATGACATGAAAAGAAAATATTATCCAAAAATTAGATTATTAATCATGTTAGCAAATACGTTCGGAGGAATATCAACTATTTCACAAGAAATGAAATTACTTTGGTACAAGTAACACATTCTATAGATTGGAGAGAGGATTAATATGTTCGTTCTTGGAGTAGGTAGGTAGAATGTAGTAAAAGAACGAGTTTTGACGGAAGGTGCATGAAAATTAATAAGAGAGAGGCAAGTGGGATCATCAATTAATGAATTTATTAGTTTATGAAGATATACGGCTGAATATATAATACGTCTATCATACAAAGATTTAAAATTGAAGATTTTAAGGAGAATTTCATACGTTACTTGATAATTAGGGTAAGAACCCATCATTTTAAAATATATGTACTTCAAAAATTTCTTCTGAATAGATTCCAGCCTATTGGAATGAACAATATAAATTGGATTCCATACTGTAGAACAATATTCAAGTTTAGAACGGATTAAAGAGTAGTAAAGTATAAATAAAGTATTTAAATTAGTAAAACTTCTGGTATTACGAATAATGAAACCAAGCATTCTGTAAGATGACGAACAAATATCGGAAATATGAGGAACAAATGACAAAGGGGAATCAAATATTACACCTAAATCTCGAATTTGTGAACAACGGATAAAATCAACATTAGCAATTGAATAATTATAAATTGTAGGATTCTTTTTCCTAGTAAAGGTTACAACCTTACATTTTGAAAGATTAAGATGAAGCTTGTTGGAATCACACCACATTTGTATTCTATCGACATCCGATTGTAGTAAAACACAATCATTCATGCTGTTGATAGTTCTGAATATTTTTAAGTCATCGGCAAACAATAGTTTTTCACTTTCAATGACATCTGTAATATCGTTGATAAATAATAAGAATAAAAGAGGACCTAAGTTCGAACCCTGAGGCACGCCAGAAGATGGGGAAAAAGAGGAAGATTCGTGACCAAGAAACTTGACAAAAAGAGTTCTGTTGCTAAGGTATGATTCAAGAAAAGAAATTAGAGGGGGAGAAATGGAGAAAGAGCTAAGTTTATGAATTAAAATAGAATGGTCGACTGTGTAGAAGGCCTTGGAAAAGTCAGTAAATATAGTGTCAACTTGGCCATTATTGTCAAGGGTCGAAGAAACAAAATGAGTAAAGTAGCACAGATTTCTTGAGGTTGATCTTTTTTCCATAAACCCATATTGAGAGAAGGATAGACGATTTTTTAAAGTTTTGTATATTGAATTGTAAATAATTTTTTCAAAAGCCTTACTAAAATTAGAAAGTACAGCAATAGGTCTATAGTTTCTAATATCTGTGCGATCACCAGATTTAAATATTGGGGTAATTCTTGTTAACTTCCAGATATCAGGAAACGTTCTCGTTGACAAAGACAGATTAAATAAGTGATGAAGCGCAAGTGAAAATGGATAGGCGCAATCTTTGATTAACAGGCTAGGTATAAGGTCAGGTCCGCAGGTTAGATCAGATTTTAGATTTTTGAGTGAAGATTCTATTTGATCACATGTAATGTATGAGATTGAAATGAAATTATAAGAGGATGTTGAATTAGGAGGAGGTTGGGAAGAGGAAGGCTTGTAAACAGATTGGAAATGTGCAGCAAAAGCTTCAGCTATGCTTTGAGGATCAGAAAGAGTGTCGTTATTATAGTGCATACTTGAGGGAAAAGAAGAATTTTTTCTCTTGGAGTTGATAAAATTCCAAAAGTATTTAGCATTGTTACTTATTGACATTTCACAAGAATGAACATAGTTAGCGTAAGAGTTTTTGATGTCATTTTTTATTTTTGCTATCAGATGCTTAAATTTATCGAAATAATAAGAAATGTGTGGAAATTTCTTATACATTTTTAAGTAGTGGTTTTTTCTCTTAATGTCTACTTTAATTTGCTTAGTTATCCAGGCTGGTGACGAAGTCTTACTAGCAAATTTCACTGGAACACAGATATCAAAAAATCTATATAAAACTGAATAAAAATATTGACAAGCATCATTAATATCAGTAAAGTTCTTTAAAATATTCCAGTCAAATTGACTTATTAAATTGTACAATTCAGGATAATTCGCACGTTTAAAATCATAAGATGTGGAATTAATTTTATCGAAACAATTGATTTCTTTGAAATGGAAATTCGAAAGTATAATGTTTAATGCTGGATGGTGTAAATACTCAACATCAACCAGTAAATCAGTCTCACGTTTTACAGTACATGGCACATTTGACATGACTAAATCTAATATTTTATTGTTAGTATTCAGTATTTCATTGTATTGTTTTAAATCAAAGTAAGTTATAAAGTTATTAAATAATAAAACTGTTGAATTCGGATTACCTGATACATAACTAGGAATATTAAAATCGCCAAGAATTAGAAAATTATTCCCATAAAGAAATGGGAGACTTACAAAAAATTCGAATATTTTTTTATAACACTCAAGTGACATAGCAGGAGGAATATAAACATTGAATACATACAAATTTTTATCATGAGTAGTTATTTTAACACAAACAATATCAATAATATTGGGTAGAAGATGCAAATAATTGTCTAAGTTCACATTAGCTGCCAGAATATTGTTTTTGATGAGAAGTAGGGCACCACCACCTCTAGATTTATTGCATAAGGAAAATTTACGATCGGCGCGAAACACACTGAAAGAACCATCACTGATTTCTGAATTTAAAACACTATCACTAAGCCAGGTTTCGGATAACGCTATGATTTCATAATGAGTTTGTGACAAAGCAGAGATAAGTAGATCAGTCTTCATATTAAGTCCTTGAATATTTTGATAGTAGATACTGAGATTTTCAACGGAGTTGCTGGACAGAGGCGAGTTTAGTTTTTTTTCTTTGTTATAGTTGGTAAGCCATTTTTATACAAAATAATTAGATCTTCTCCTTTAGATTTTCGTTCAATTAATTGAGTTCTAAGCTGCTTGTAATATTGAAGTTGCATTGGAGTTTTATCATTATTAATATAAATATTATTAAACTCTGGAAAATTACGAGCATTTTTACCATTGCGAATTAATTGTTTAGCATTATTTGAATCAGGAAAACATACTTTTATTAGACGTGGGTTGCTGTTACTTGGCAATTTAGAACCAATTCGAAATGATTTAATATTTGCAATATTTACTTCGGGCGCAATCTTATTAATTATTTCAGATGTTTTATTGGATAGATTCTCGTTTTCTGATTCAGGTAATCCCGAAATAATAACGTTTCGTTCACGGCTTTTACGCTGATCAATTTCATTTATAAGTGTTTCAAATTGGTTAGATTCATGAGAGGCTTTTATAGTTTGAAGTTCCTTTTTAACTTCAGTGAGTTGAACTTGTAGATCAAGAACTATTTGCTTCAGTGAAAAAACTGTGTCAGCGTTGATTAAACAGTCGTTACAATAAATTTTAATTGACCGTGTGCTCGTACGTGTAAACCGTATAGCATCATCAGCTGTTAGATGAACACAGGAAAGATGAACCAGTTTTTGACACCCGTCACATTTTATAGATTTATTTAGTTCTTTGCTTATATTATTTTTACAATTTGGACACAATGACATGATTGACGATCGTCGGGTAAGATCGGACAGCTCGTTCAGTCGAAAGAGATACGAAGTTTAAACAACGAACGTATGGCACCCAAGGTTGTAATGTAATTACTTAAGTCAAAGATTGTTCAATTAAGTCTCACCAAAAATATGCAAAAATCGACTTAAAGTACACCATGTGGAGAACTTGATTCACTTGAAACTGGAACACACGCACTTATTGGAAAAATAAAGTATACCAACAGAAAAATAATGTTTATGTTTAAACTATAGTCACTTGATATGAATTTTAAGATCACTTTTTTAAGAATTATAGCAAAAAAATAACAGCTGCAACAACAGCGATATACTCTCTTCAACTCTCTAAATAAAATATATCATTTTGATTCTTGGATTTTTGCGACATTTTATTTGGTTCTCTCTGCTTGAGGTTTTTGTCGTGGTTTCCCTCTTGCGATTTAAGGCGAATGCCGAAGAGTTATTTTATTTTCCATGACAGAACTTTGTGTTCGAATCACTCAGTTCGTTCTAAATTATTATAATGATATTAAGATGATTTTTCTTTTATTCTGGATATTTATTGGTTTCAATAAATGCACAAGGTGTGACTTCACAGTCATGTCTTTTGGAAGGAATTTTAACTCTTTCATTTCAATTGAACCTATCCCGATTCCCCCACCATTGATAGCTACTTCGTATTACGGACATTTTTGGGGTTACATTTATTTTATTACAAACACAACGTAGGCGACGAATGACGGTAATTTTTACACTAGACGATTGTACTGTTACAGTGTTGGTGAAATCAAGATAGAACTGATGCTTTAAGCACGCAAAAGCATACAAAACGCCGTTTTCAAGTATTTAAACTGTCATATTCATGTATATGTCGTGTGTAATGGCTTATGTTTGCAAAATAAACATAAAATAGCTGTTTTCAGCTTGCAAAAACATACAAAATGCTGTTTTCAAGTATTTAAACTGTCATATTCATGTTTATATCATGTATAATGGCTAATGTTGGTGAATCAAGATAAAATTGTTGTTTTCAGCTTGCAAAAGTATACAAAACACCGTTTTAAAATATTTAAACTGTCATATTTATGTATATGTGGTGTGTAATGGCTTATGTTTGCAAAATCATGATAAAATATCTGTTTTAAGCTTGCAAAAACATACAAAATGCTGTTTTCAAGTATTTGAACTGTCATATTCATGTTTCTGTCGTGTATAATGGCTATTGTTGTTGAAATCAACATAAAATTGCTGTTTTAAGCATGCAAAAACATACAAAATGCTGTTTTCAAGTTTTTTAACTGTAATGGCTTATGTTTGCAAAATCAAGATAAAATAGCTGTTTTCAGCTTGCAAAAACATACAAAACGCTGTTTTCAAGTATTTAAACTGTCATATTCATGTATATGTCCTGTGTAATGGCTTATGTTTTCAAAATCAAGATAAAATAGCTGTTTTCAGCTTGAATAAACATACAAAACGCTGTTTTCAAGTATTTGAACTGTCATATTCATGTTTCTGTCGTGTATAAACACTAATGTTGGTGAAATTAAGATAAAATTACTGTTTTAAGCATGAAAAAGCAAACAAAACGCCGATTTCAAGTATTTAAACTGTCATATTCATGTATATGGCGTATGTAATGGCTAATGTTTGCAAAATCAAGATAAAATAGCTGTTTTAAGCATGCAAAAGCATACAAAACGCCGTTTTCAAGTATTTAAACTGTCATATTCATGTATATGCCGTGTGTAATGTTATGTTTGCAAAATCAAGATAAAATAGCTGTTTTGAGCATTCAAAAGCATACAAAACGCCGTTTTCAAGAATTTAAACTGTCATATTCATGTATATGTCGTGTGTAATGGCTTATGTTTGCAAAATCAAGATAAATTTGCTGTTTTCAGCTTGCAAAAACATACAAAACTCTGTTTTCAAGAATTTGAACTGTCATATTCATGTTTCTGTCGTGTATGATGACTAATGTTATTGAAATCAAGATAAAATTGCTGTTTTAAGCATGCAAAAGCATGCAAAATGCCGTTTTCAAGTATTTAAACTGTCATATTCATGTTTCTGTCGTGTATAATGGCTAATGTTGGTGAAATCAAGATAAAATTGTTGTTTTCAGCTTGCAAAAGCATACAAAACACCGTTTTAAAGTATTTAAACTGTCATATTCATGTATATGTCGTTTGTAATGGCTTATGTTTGCAAAATCACTATAAAATTGCTGTCTTCAGCTTGCAAAAACATACAAAATGCTGTTTTCAATTATTTAAACGGTCATATTCATGTTTCTGTCGTGTATAACGGCTAATGTTGGTGAAATCAAGATAAAATTGTTGTTTTGAGCATGCAAAAGCATACAAAACACCGTTTTCAAGTATTTAAACTGTCATATTCATGTATATGTCGTGTGTAATGGCTTTTGTATGCACAATCAAGATAAAATAGCTGTTTTCAGCTTGCAAAAACATACAAAATGCTGTTTTCAAGTGTTTAAACTGTCATATTCATGTTTCTGTCGTGTATAATGGCTAATGTTAGTGAAATCAAGATAAAATTGTTGTTTTAAGCATGCAAAAGCATACAAAACACCGTTTTCAAGTATTTAAACTGTCATATTCATGTATATGTCGTGTGTAATGGCTTTTGTTTGCAAAATCAAGATAAAATAGCTGTTTTCAGCTTGCAAAAACATACAAAATGCTGTTTTTCAGTATTTTAACTGCCATATTCATGTTTCTGTCGTGTATAATAGCTAATTTTAGTGAAATCAAGATAAAATTGTTGTTTCAAGCATGCAAAAGCATACAAATCACCGTTTTCAAGTATTTAAACTGTTATATTCATGTATATGTCGTGTGTAATGGCTTATGATTGCAAAATCAAGATCAAATAGCTGTTTTCAGCTTGCAAAAACATACAAAACGCTGTTTTCAAGTATGTAAACATTCATGTTCATGTTTTTGTCGTGTATAATGGCTAATGTTGGTGAAATCAAGGTAAAATTGCTGTTTTAAGCATTCAAAAGCATACAAAACACCGTTTTCAAGTATTTAAACTGTTATATTCATGTATATGTCGTGTGTAATGGCTTTTGTTTGCAAAATCAAGATAAAAGAGCTGTTTTCAGCTTGCAAAAACATACAAAATGCTGTTTTCCAGTATTTTAACTGCCATATTCATGTTTCTGTCTTGTATAATAGCTAATTTTAGTGAAATCAAGATAAAATTGTTGTTTCAAGCATGCAAAAGCATACAAATCACCGTTTTCAAGTATTTAAACTGTTATATTCATGTATATGTCGTGTGTAATGGCTTATGATTGCAAAATCAAGATCAAATAGCTGTTTTCAGCTTGCAAAAACATACAAAACGCTGTTTTCAAGTATGTAAACATTCATGTTCATGTTTTTGTCGTGTATAATGGCTAATGTTGGTGAAATCAAGGTAAAATTGCTGTTTTAAGCATGCAAAAGCATACAAAACACCGTTTTCAAGTATTTAAACTGTTATATTCATGTATATGTCGTGTGTAATGGCTTTTGTTTGCAAAATCAAGATAAAATAGCGGTTTTCAGCTTGCAAGAACATACGAAATGCTCTTTTCAAGTATTTAAACTGTCATATTCATGTTTCTGTCGTGAATAATGGTTAGTGTTGGTGAAATCAAGATAAAATTGATGTTTTCAGCTTGCAAAAGCATACAAAACACCGTTTTAAAATATTCAAACTGTCATATTTATGTATATGTGGTGTGTAATGGCTCATGTTTGCAAAATCAAGATAAAATAGCTGTTTTAAGCCTGCAAAAGCATACAAAACGCAGTTTTTAAGTATTTAAACTGTCATATTCATGTATATGTCGTGTGCAATGGCTTACGTTTGCAAAATGAAGATAAATTTGCTGTTTTCAGCTTGCAAAAACATACAAAACGCTGTTTTCAAGTATTTAAACTGTCATATTCATGTTTCTGTCGTGTATAATGGCTAATGTTGGTGAAATCAATATAAAATTGCTATTTTAAGCATGCAAAAACATACAAAACGCTGTTTTCAAGTATTTAAACTGTCATATTCATGTCGTGTGTAATGGCTTTTGTTTGCACAATCAAGATAAAATAGCTGTTTTCAGCTTGCAAAAACATACAAAATGCTGTTTTCAAGTATGTAAACTATCATATTCATGTTTCTGTCGTGTATAATGGCTAATGTTAGTGAAATCAAGATAAAATTGTTGTTTTAAGCATGCAAAAGCATACAAAACACGGTTTTCAAGTATTTAAACTGTCTTATTCATGTATATGTCGTGTGTAATGGCTTTTGTTTGCAAAATCAAAATAAAATAGCTGTTTTCAACTTGAAAAAACATACAAAATGCTGTTTTCCAGTATTTTAACTGCCATATTCATGTTTCTGTCGTGTATAATAGCTAATTTTAGTGAAATCAAGATAAAATTGTTGTTTCAAGCATGCAAAAGCATACAAATCACCGTTTTCAAGTATTTAAACTGTCATATTCATGTATATGTCGTGTGTAATGGCTTATGTTTGCAAAATCAAAATAAAATAGATGTTTTCAGCTTGCAAAATCATACAAAACTCTGTTTTCAAGAATTTGAACTGTCATATTCATGTTTCTGTCGTGTATGATGACTAATGTTATTGAAATCAAGATAAAATTGCTGTTTTAAGCATGCAAAAGCATACAAAATGCGGTTTAAAGTATTTAAACTGTCATATTCATGTTTCTGTCGTGTATAATGGCTAATGTTGATGAAATCAAGATAAAATTGCTGTTTTAAGCATGCAAAAGCATACAAAACGCCGTTTTCAAGTATTTAAACTGTCACATTCATGTATATGTCGTGTGTAATGGCTTATGTTTGCAAAATCAAAATAAAATAGATGTTTTCAGCTTGCAAAAACATACAAAACTCTGTTTTCAAGAATTTGAACTGTCATATTCATGTTTCTGTCGTGTATGATGACTAATGTTATTGAAATCAAGATAAAATTGCTGTTTTAAGCATGCAAAAGCATACAAAATGCCGTTTTCAAGTATTTAAACTGTCATATTCATGTTTCTGTCGTGTATAATGGCTAATGTTGGTGAAATAAAGATAAAATTGTTGTTTCCAGCATGCAAAAGCATACAAAACACGGTTTTCAAGTATTTAAACTGTCATATTCATGTATATGTCGTGTGTAATGGCTTATGTTTTCAAAATCAAGATAAAATAGTTGTTTTCAGCTTGCTAAAACATTCAAAACGCTGTTTTCAAGTATTTTAACTGTCATATTCATTTTTCTGTCGTGTATAATGGCTAATGTTGGTGAAATCAAGGTAAAATTGCTGTTTTAAGCATGCAAAAGCATACAAAACACGGTTTTCAAGTATTTAAACTCTCTTATTCATGTATACGTCGTGTGTAATGGCTTTTGTTTGCAAAATCAAGATAAAATAGCTGTTTTCAGCTTGCAAAAACATACAAAATGCTGTTTTCCAGTATTTTAACTGCCATATTCATGTTTCTGTCGTGTATAATAGCTAATTTTAGTGAAATCAAGATAAAATTGTTGTTTCAAGCATGCAAAAGCATACAAATCACCGTTTTCAAGTATTTAAACTGTCATATTCATGTATATGTCGTGTGTAATGGCTTATGATTGCAAAATCAAGATAAAATAGCTGTTTTCAGCTTGCAAAAACATACAAAACGCTGTTTTCAAGTATGTAAACATTCATGTTCAAGTTTTTGTCTTGTATAATGGCTAATGTTGGTGAAATCAAGGTAAAATTTCTGTTTTAAGCATGCAAAAGCATACAAAACACCGTTTTCAAGTATTTAAACTGTTATATTCATGTATATGTCGTGTGTAATGGCTTTTGTTTGCAAAATCAATATAAAATAGCGGTTTTCAGCTTGCAAGAACATACAAAATGCTCTTTTCAAGTATTTAAACTGTCATATTCATGTTTCTGTCGTGAATAATGGTTAGTGTTGGTGAAATCAAGATAAAACTGATGCTTTAAGCACGCAAAAGCATACAAAACGCCGTTTTCAAGTATTTAAACTGTCATATTCATGTATATGTCGTGTGTAATGGCTTATGTTTGCAAAATAAATATAAAATAGCTGTTTTCAGCTTGCAAAAACATACAAAATGCAGTTTTCAAGTATTTAAACTGTCATATTCATGTTTATGTCATGTATAATGGCTAATGTTGGTGAAATCAAGATAAAATTGTTGTTTTCAGCTTGCAAAAGCATACAAAACACCGTTTTAAAATATTTAAATTGTCATATTAGTGTATATGTGGTGTGTAATGGCTTATGTTTGCAAAATCATGATAAAATATCTGTTTTCAGCTTGCAAAAACATACAAAATGCTGTTTTCAAGTATTTGAACTGTCATATTCATGTTTCTGTCGTGTATAATGGCTATTGTTGTTGAAATCAACATAAAATTGCTGTTTTAAGAATGCAAAAACATACAAAACGCTGTTTTCAAGTATTTAAACTGTCATATTCATGTTTCTGTCGTGTATAATGGCTAATGTTGGTGAAATCAATATAAAATTGCTGTTTTAAGCATGCAAAAACATACAAAACGCTGTTTTCAAGTATTTAAACTGTCGTATTCATGTCGTGTGTAATGGCTTTTGTTTGCACAAATAAGATAAAATAGCTGTTTTCAGCTTGCAAAAACATACAAAATGCTGATTTCAAGTATTTAATCTGTCATATTCATGTTTCTGTCGTGTATAATGGCTAATGTTAGTGAAATCAAGATAAAATTGTTGTTTTAAGCATGCAAAAGCATACAAAACACCGTTTTCAAGTATTTAAACTGTCATATTCATGTATATGTCGTGTGTAATGGCTTATGTTTGCAAAATCAAGATAAAATAGTTGTTTTCAGCTTGCTAAAACATTCAAAACGCTGTTTTCAAGTATTTTAACTGTCATATTCATTTTTTTGTCGTGTATAATGGCTAATGTTGGTGAAATCAAGGTAAAATTGCTGTTTTAAGCATGCAAAAGCATACAAAACACGGTTTTCAAGTATTTAAACTGTCTTATTCATGTATATGTCGTGTGTAATGGCTTTTGTTTGCAAAATCAAGATAAAATAGCTGTTTTCAACTTGCAAAAACATACAAAATGCTGTTTTCCAGTATTTTAACTGCCATATTCATGTTTCTGTCGTGTATAATAGCTAATTTTAGTGAAATCAAGATAAAATTGTTGTTTCAAGCATGCAAAAGCATACAAATCACCGTTTTCAACTATTTAAACTGTCATATTCATGTATATGTCGTGTGTATTGGCTTATGTTTGCAAAATAAAAAAAAAAGATGTTTTCAGCTTGCAAAAACATACAAAACTCTGTTTTCAAGAATTTGAACTGTCATATTCATGTTTCTGTCGTGTATGATGACTAATGTTATTGAAATAAAGATAAAATTGCTGTTTTAAGCATGCAAAAGCATACAAAATGCCGTTTTCAAGTATTTAAACTGTCATATTCATGTTTCTGTCGTGTATAATGGCTAATGTTGATGAAATCAAGATAAAATTGCTGTTTTAAGCATGCAAAAGCATACAAAACGCCGTTTTCAAGTATTTAAACTGTCACATTCATGTGTCTGTCTTGTATAATGGCTAATGTTGGTGAAATCAAGATAAAATTGTTGTTTCCAGCTTGCAAAAGCATACAAAACACCGTTTTAAAGAATTAAAACTGTCATATTCATGTATATGTCGTTTGTAATGGCTTATGTTTGCAAAATCACTATAAAATAGCTGTCTTCAGCTTGCAAAAACATACAAAATGCTGTTTTCAAATATTTAAACGGTCATATTCATGTTTCTGTCGTGTATAACGACTAATGTAGGTGAAATCAAGATAAAATTGTTGTTTTGAGCATGCAAAAGCATACAAAACACCGTTTTCAAGTATTTAAACTGTCATATTCATGTACATGTCGTGTGTAATGGCTTTTGTTTGCACAATTAAGATAAAATAGCTGTTTTCAGCTTGCAAAAACATACAAAATGCTGTTTTCAAGTGTTTAAACTGTCATATTCATGTTTCTGTCGTGTATAATGGCTAATGTTAGTGAAATCAAGATAAAATTGTTGTTTTAAGCATGCAAAAGCATACAAAACACCGTTTTCAAGTATTTAAACTGTCATATTCATGTATATGTCGTGTGTAATGGCTTATGTTTGCAAAATCAAGATAAAATAGTTGTTTTCAGCTTGCAAAAACATTCAAAACGCTGTTTTCAAGTATTTTAACTGTTATATTCATTTTCTGTCGTGTATAATGGCTAATGTTGGTGAAATCAAGGTAAAATTGCCGTTTTAAGCATGCAAAAGCCAACAAAACACGGTTTTCAAGTATTTAAACTGTCTTATTCATGTATATGTCGTGTGTAATGGCTTTTGTTTGCAAAATCAAGATAAAATAGCTGTTTTCAGCTTGCAAAAACATACAAAATGCTGTTTTCCAGTATTTTAACTGCCATATTCATGTTTTTGTCGTGTATAATAGCTAATTTTAGTGAAATCAAGATAAAATTGTTGTTTCAAGCATGCAAAAGCATACAAATCACCGTTTTCAAATATTTAAACTGTTATATTCATGTATATGTCGTGTGTAATGGCTTATGATTGCAAAATCAAGATCAAATAGCTGTTTTCAGCTTGCAAAAACATACAAAACGCTGTTTTCAAGTATGTAAACATTCATGTTCATGTTTTTGTCGTGTATAATGGCTAATGTTGGTGAAATCAAGGTAAAATTGCTGTTTTAAGCATGCAAAAGCATACAAAACACCGTTTTCAAGTATTTAAACTGTTATATTCATGTATATGTCGTGTGTAATGGCTTTTGTTTGCAAAATCAAGATAAAATAGCGGTTTTCAGCTTGCAATTTTTCACATAATAATTTTCATTTTCCAGTCCCTTGAGAAGGCCAGCAATAAATTTGGACAATTGATCCGTCGGCGAATCAATGCCTGAGACTATGGGCCGTATTGGAAGGTTTGTTTTGTGTACTTTTATTAAACCATAAATTTGTGGAGGTACTGAGTTTTCTGTTGTAAGTTTTCTTTTTGTGGATATGTCTATGTAGTTTTTGTCAAACAGATTTTTTATAATTTTATTATTCTTATTTTGTACTTTTTTAGTAATATCCCCCTCAATAGGTTTATATATTTTATCATCATCTAAAAGTTCATTCATTTTGTTATTGTATTCATCTTTGTACATAGCAATGGTTTTATTTGACTTATCTGCTTTTAATATGATGACTTCTTTGTGTTCTTTTAAAAACTTCTTGCATTTATTAAAATTCTTATGTAGAATATTATCACTATTATTATTTTTCATTACCCTACTGTTTTTATTGCAGAAGTTAGTAATAATGTTGGTGAATTGGGCTCTAACGTTGTTCCTAATTTCAATGTCATTCGTACCAGATATGATGTTCTCAACATCCGCTATCAATTTCAATATTGGTATCTCATCGTGATTCAAAGGTACAGCGAATTTTGGTCCTAACGCCAGCATCTCTGCGACCTCAGGTGGGAATTCTATATTAGTTAAATTCAGGAACCAATCCTGTTCTGTTAAACAATTTTTATTGTCATTGTGTTGACTGTTCATTAGAGCATTGAATTTATTAATTTGGGTTGTTTAAATTTGTTTTGTAAGAATTCAAATTTTCTATTTAATAACTGTTGTATTTTATTCCAGTGTACGTAACTAACATTTTGTCTAATAATTTCTAAATGGTGGTAGTATTTATTTTCCAGATTATTTATTCTCCAACATATTATTTTAAGTTCTAAATTAAGTGTCTGTTTCTTAAAACCGTTTACAATTTTATTAGTATAGTTTTTGTAGGGATTATTGTTTAACAAAATATTATTCAGGCAATTAAAATTATTTAAAATGTGTTTAGGAAAAATGCCGTTTTGTTTACACCTAAGTAAAAATATTCTTTGATTGATTGCAGATGTCTCAGGCATTGATTCGCCGACGGATCAATTGTCCAAATTTATTGCTGGCCTTCTCAAGGGACTGGAAAATGAAAATTATTATGTGAAAAATTCTTTTGAATTCAAAGAGTATATCACACAAATTACTTTACCAGACGATCACAATCTAATATCATTGGACGTGGTATCGCTGTTCACTAACATCCCTATGCAACTAGTCATAGCAGCCGTGGAAAAACATTGGAACATAATTCAAAGTAGAACGGACATTCCTCTCCATGAGTTTCTGGAAATAATAAAATTCTGTCTGGGCAGCAGTTACTTCCAATTTGGAAACCGGTTTTACCAACAACTATGGGGTGTGGCCATGGGATCATCCTTATCACCTGTCGTAGCTAACTTAGTTATGGATGACTTGCTGGAGGCAATAAAACCTAAATTACCATTCCAACCACCTGTCCTGAAAAAATATGTTGATGATTTGATTCTAGCAGTGCCAAGAGACCAAGTGAACAACACCCTGAGTATTTTCAACAGCTACAATGAACATCTTCAATTTACAACGGAGGTTGAAACGAATGGCAGCATTCCTTTCTTGGATATGACACTCCTCCGTAAAGAACAGGAAAATATTAAAACTATATGGTATAAAAAACCGACGGCGAGCACTAGATATCTAAGTTTTCACTCTAAACACCCTAAATCACAAATTCTAAATAATGCAAAGAATTTAATAAGTAGATCACGGAACTTAACCTCACCGGAGTACAAAACCGATGTTAAAAAAAGAGTAAAACAACTTCTCAGCCTCAATAGATTCCCAAAAGGAGTAATAAATGGTTTAATAAATGAATATGAGACGAACAAAAATAAACATAATAATAATGTGGTGAACAATAAAAACAAAACAATCAATAATAGGGATTTTTATTCAATGATATATGTAGGTGGAGTGGCGGATAAACTGAGGAAAACATTAGCGCGAAGTTTGAATGTTGGCGTCGGTTTCAAACAAGTAAAAACGGTGGGAGATCTGTTCACGAAGTTAAAATCTAAAACTGCACCGGAATATCAATCTGGCGTGGTGTATAAAATTCCATGTGGTGATTGTTCAGCCCAATATACGGGTCAAACAAAACGCTACCTAAAAACCAGACTAGATGAACACAAAAGAAACTGTAACTCACAAAAAACTAAACAAACAACAGGAAAATGTGCCTTGGTAGATCACGCCACTAAAAATAATCACGCGTTTAAATTCAATGAAACAAAAATAATAGACAAAGAGAAAAATCTAAATAAAAGACTGACGCTTGAAATGCTACATATTCAACAGGATAAAAATAATGTTAATTTCAGGACGGACACTTTATACCTAAGTAAAACCTACACTAATGTTTTAAAATATAATTTAAATAATAAAGATAAAATTCATACACAATAAAAAATACATTTTCTAAATACACGCAAAAAACATAAATTACAAATTTTTTAAAAAAACCGCGGGAAAAAAAGAATATGTTTTAACTTGCCAAAACAAACATTACTTAAGTAGAGTTCCATGGGTGTGGTACGCAGAACTTTTGTTCTTAGTTTTTATTTTTTGACCTATGTTAAATATTTTTATACTTTTGACGGAATCCAATTGCTCCAGATGGCATTTATTTTTAAATTTTGTTATATATTAAATATTATACCATTTTAAATTTTCTCATGTAAGTAGTTCTGTATTATATATATATATATATATATATATATATATATATATATATATATATATATATATGTATACACATGTGCATAATTGTAATTGTAAATTTATGTTTGTAATTATACTTCAACTCCTGAAGAAGGCTCAAGAGGAGCCGAAACCGGTCGACAGAGAAAAAAACTGTTATAATAAAATTGACTGAATTCCAGTAATTTTCGTTTGTCTTCATCAACCCTTCCAGTCAAGAAAAATTTTATGTTCGTAATGGCTTATGTTTGCAAAATCAAGATAAATAGCTGATTTCAACTTCCAAAAACTTACAAAATGCTGTATTCAAGTATTTGGACTGTCATATTAATGTTTCTGTCGTGTATAATAGCAAGTGTTATCAAGATAAAATTGCTTTTTTATGCTTAAAACACCGTTTTCAAGTATTTAAACTGTCATATTCATATATATGTCGTTTGTAATTGCTTATGTTTGCAAAATCAAGATAAAATTGCTGTTTTAAGCATATAAAAGCATACAAAACACCGTTTTCAAGTATTTAAACTGTCATATTCATGTATATGTCATGTGTAATGGCTTATGTTTGCAAAATCAAGATAAAATAGCAGTTTTCAGCTTACAAGAACATACAAAATGCTGTTTTCAAGTATTTAAACTATCATGTTCATGTTTCTGTCGTGTATAATGTCTAATGATGGTGAAATCAAGATAAAATTGCTGTTTTAAGCATGCAAAAGCATACAAAACGCCGTTTTCAAATATTTAATCTGTCATATTCATGTATAGGTCGTGTGTAATGGCTTATGTTTGCAAAATCAAGATAAAATAGCTGTTTTCAGCTTGAACTAACATTCAAAATGCTGTTTTCAAGTATTTATACTGTCATATTCATGTTTCTGTCGTGTATAATGGCAAATGCTGGTGAAATCAAGATAAAATTGCTGTTTTAAGCATGCAAAAGCATACAAAACACCGTTTTAAAGTATTTAAACTGTCATATTCATGTATATGTCTTGTGTAATGGCTTATGTTTGCAAAATCAAGAAAAATAGCTTTTTTCAGCTTGCAAAAACATACAAAATGCTGTTTTCAAGTATTTTAACTGTCATATTCATGTTTCTGTCGAGTATAATGGCTAATGTTGGTGAAATCAAGATAAAATTGCTGTGCTAAGCATGCAAAAGCATACAAAACACCGTTTTCAAGTATTTGAACTGTCATATTCATGTATATGTCGTGTGTAATAGCTTATGTTAGCAAAATCAAGATAAAATAGCTGTTTTCAACTTTCAAAAACATACAAAATGACGTATTCAAGTACTTAAACTGTCATATTCATGTTTCTGTCGTGTATAATGGCAAATGCTGGTGAAATCAAGATAAAATTGCTGTTTTAAGCATGCAAAAGCATACAAAACACCGTTTTAAAGTATTTAAACTGTCATATTCATGTATATGTCTTGTGTAATGGCTTATGTTTGCAAAATCAAGAAAAATAGCTTTTTTCAGCTTGCAAAAACATACAAAATGCTGTTTTCAAGTATTTTAACTGTCATATTCATGTTTCTGTCGAGTATAATGGCTAATGTTGGTGAAATCAAGATAAAATTGCTGTGCTAAGCATGCAAAAGCATACAAAACACTGTTTTCAAGTATTTAAACTGTCATATTCATGTATATGTCGTGTGTAATAGCTGATGTTTGCAAAATCAAGTAAAATAGCTGTTTTTAGCTTGCAAAAACATACAAAATGCTGTTTTCAAGTATTTAAACTGTCATATTCATGTTTCTGTCGTGTATAATGCCAAATGTTGGTAAACTCAAGATAGAATTGCTATTTTAAGCATGCAAAAGTATACAAAACTCCGTTTTCAAGTATATAAACTGTCATATTCATGTATATGTCGTGTGTAATGGCTTATGTTTGTAAAATCAAGCTAAAATAGCTGTATTCAGCTTAAAAAAACATACAAAATGCTGTTTTTAAGTATTTAAACTGTCATATTCATATTTCTGTCGTGTATAATGGCTAATGATGGTGAAATCAAGATAAAATTGCTGTTTTAAGCATGCAAAAGCATACAAAACACAGTTTTCAAGTATTTAAACTGTCATATTCATATATATGTCGTGTGTAATGGTTTATGTTTGCAAAATCAAGATAAAATAGCTTTTTTCAGCTTGCAAGAACATACAAAATGCTGTTTTCAAGTATTTAAACTATCATGTTCATGTTTCTGTCGTGTATAATGTCTAATGATGGTGAAATCAAGATAAAATTGCTGTTTTAAGCATGCAAAAGCATACAAAACGCCGTTTTCAAATATTTAATCTGTCATATTCATGTATAGGTCGTGTGTAATGGCTTATGTTTGCAAAATCAAGATAAAATAGCTGTTTTCAGCTTGAACTAACATTCAAAATGCTGTTTTCAAGTATTTATACTGTCATATTCATGTTTCTGTCGTGTATAATGGCAAATGCTGGTGAAATCAAGATAAAATTGCTGTTTTAAGCATGCAAAAGCATACAAAACACCGTTTTAAAGTATTTAAACTGTCATATTCATGTATATGTCTTGTGTAATGGCTTATGTTTGCAAAATCAAGAAAAATAGCTTTTTTCAGCTTGCAAAAACATACAAAATGCTGTTTTCAAGTATTTTAACTGTCATATTCATGTTTCTGTCGAGTATAATGGCTAATGTTGGTGAAATCAAGATAAAATTGCTGTGCTAAGCATGCAAAAGCATACAAAACACTGTTTTCAAGTATTTAAACTGTCATATTCATGTATATGTCGTGTGTAATAGCTGATGTTTGCAAAATCAAGTAAAATAGCTGTTTTTAGCTTGCCAAAACATACAAAATGCTGTTTTCAAGTATTTAAACTGTCATATTCATGTTTCTGTCGTGTATAATGCCAAATGTTGGTAAACTCAAGATAGAATTGCTATTTTAAGCATGCAAAAGTATACAAAACTCCGTTTTCAAGTATATAAACTGTCATATTCATGTATATGTCGTGTGTAATGGCTTATGTTTGTAAAATCAAGCTAAAATAGCTGTATTCAGCTTAAAAAAACATACAAAATGCTGTTTTTAAGTATTTAAACTGTCATATTCATATTTCTGTCGTGTATAATGGCTAATGATGGTGAAATCAAGATAAAATTGCTGTTTTAAGCATGCAAAAGCATACAAAACACAGTTTTCAAGTATTTAAACTGTCATATTCATATATATGTCGTGTGTAATGGTTTATGTTTGCAAAATCAAGATAAAATAGCTTTTTTCAGCTTGCAAAAACATACAAAATGCTGTTTTCAAGTATTTAAACTGTCATTTTTATGTTTCTGTCGTGTATAATGGCAAATTTTGGTGAAATCAAGATAAAATTGCTGTTTTAAGCATGCAAAAGCATACAAAACACCGTTTTCAAGTATTTAAACTGTCATATTCATGCATATGTCGTGTGTAATGGCGTATGTTTGCAAAATCAAGATAATATAGCTGTTTTCAGCTTGCAAAAACATACAAAATGCTGTTTTCATGTATTTAAACTGTCATATTTATGTTTCTGTCGTGTATAATGGCTAATGTTGGTGCAATCAAGATAAAATTGCTGTTTTAAGTATGCAAAAGCATACAAAACACCGTTTTCATGTATTTAACCTATCATATTAATGTATTTGTACAGTGTAATGGCTTATGTTTGCAAAATCAAGATAAAATAGCTGTTATCAACTTGCAAAAATAAATAAAATGCTGTATTCAAGTATTTAAACTGTCATATTCATGTTTCTGTCGTGTATAATGGCTAATGTTGGTGAAATCAAGATTAAATGGCTGTTTTGCGCATGCAAAAGCATATAAAACACCGTTTTCAAGTATTTAAACTGTTATATTCATGTATATGTCGTGTGTAATGGCTTATGTTTGCAAAATCAAGATAAATTAGCTGTTTTCAGCTTGCAAAAACATACAAAATGCTTTTTTCTAATATTTAAACTGTAATATTCATGTTTCTGTCGTGTATAATGGCAAATTTTGGTGAAATCAAGATAAAATTGCGGTTTAAACATGCAAAAGCATACAAAACGCCGTTTTCAAGTATTTAAACTGTCATATTCATGTATATGTCGTCTGTGATGGCTTATGTTTGCAAAATCAAGATAAAATAGCTGTTTTCAGCTTGCAAAAACATACAAAATACTGTTTTCAAGTATGTAAACTGTCATATTCATGTATATGTCGTGTGTAATGGCTTATATTTGCAAAATCAAGATAAAATAGCTGTTTTCAGCTTGCAAAAACGTACAAAACGCTGTTTTAAAGTACTTAAACCGTCATATTTATGTTTCTGTCGTGTATAATGGCTAATGTTGGTGAAATTAAGATAAAATTGCTGTTTAAGCATGCAAAAGCATACAAAACACCGTATTCAAGTATTTAAACTGTCATATTTATGTATATGTGGTGTGTAATGGCTTATGTTTGCAAAATCATGATAAAATATCTGTTTTTAGCTTGCAAAAACATACAAAATGCTGTTTTCAAGTATTTGAACTGTCATATTCATGTTTCTGTCGTGTATAATGGCTATTGTTGTTGAAATCAACATAAAATTGCTGTTTTAAGCATGCAAAAACATACAAAACGCTGTTTTCAAGTATGTAAACTGTCATATTCATGATTCTGGCGTGTATAAGGGCTAATTATGGTGAAATCGAGATAAAATTGCTGTTTTAAGCATGAAAAAGCATACAAAACACGGTTTTCAAGTATTTAAACTGTCATATTCATGTATATGTCGTGTGTAATGGCTTATGTTTGCTAAATCAAGCTAAAATAGCTGTTTTCAGCTTGCAAAAACATACAAAATGCTGTTTTCAAGTATTTGGACTGTCATATTAATGTTTCTGTCGTGTATAATAGCAAGTGTTAGTGAAATCAAGAAAAAATTGCTTTTTTATGCTTAAAACACCGTTTTCAAGTATTTAAACTGTCATATTCATATATATGTCGTTTGTAATTGCTTATGTTTGCAAAATCAAGATAAAATTGCTGTTTTAAGCAAAAAAAAGCATACAAAACACCGTTTTCAAGTATTTAAACTGTCATATTCATGCATATGTCGTGTGTAATGGCGTATGTTTGCAAAATCAAGATAATATAGCTGTTTTCAGCTTGCAAAAACATACAAAATGCTGTTTTCATGTATTTAAACTGTCATATTTATGTTTCTGTCGTGTATAATGGCTAATGTTGGTGCAATCAAGATAAAATTGCTGTTTTAAGTATGCAAAAGCATACAAAACACCGTTTTCATGTATTTAACCTATCATATTAATGTATTTGTACAGTGTAATGGCTTATGTTTGCAAAATCAAGATAAAATAGCTGTTTTCAGCTTGCAAAAACATACAAAATGCTGTTTTCAAGTATTTAAACTGTAATATTTATGTTTATGTCATGTATAATGGCTAAAGTTGGTGAAATCAAGATAAAATTGTTGTTTTCAGCTTGCAAAAGCATACAAAACACCGTTTTAAAGTATTTAAACTGTTATATTCATGTATATGTCGTTTGTAATGGCTTATGTTTGCAAAATCACTATAAAATAGCTGTCTTCAGCTTGCAAAAACATACAAAATGCTGTTTTCAAGTATTTAAATGGTCATAATCATGTTTCTGTCGTGTATAACGGCTAATGTTGGTGAAATCAAGATAAAATTGTTGTTTTGAGCATGCAAAAGCATACAAAACACCGTTTTCAAGTATTTAAACTGTCATATTCATGTATATGTCGTGTGTAATGGCTTTTGTTTTTACAATCAAGATAAAATAGCTGTTTTCAGCTTGCAAAAACATACAAAATGCTGTTTTCAAATATTTAAACTGTCATATTCATGTTTCTGTCGTGAATAATGGTTAATGTTGAAGCGGTACGACAATTTCGAAATATATTTTTTATTTTAATTGTGTTAATATTGTTTTCTATCGCCATAGTAATGTTTTGTTTTGGTATCAATTCTGTTTTCTTTTGTGTGTATGTTTTTTTGTGGTTTATGCTATTTTCGGAAGGCTCCGAGGGCCGAGCGCACGTGTCCGCTACGTCATGAGATGACATCAGCGCGTTCGAAGTAAACAACTTGACCGATGCGAGCGGGCTCGTTGTGAGGTCTGCGACGTACCAGCGCAGCTGCTCTCCAGGCGTCAGCAGTCTACCATGGCGGAGAGTGGAGAGGTAACTGACTGCGCGTGGCACCCTGGGTTTTTCTGAGGGAACGAGAGAGAAATTTTTGTATATATACTGTAAAATCTGCTTCAGTCGAGGAGACCATGCGTGGTCTCCACTCTGACTTCATGTTAGCGTGAGTCTAGGAGTTCTCACCTTCCTTTTACCCATCTTATTGCTTTGGTACTCGAGGCATTCCTTTTACCCATCTTATTGCTTTGGTACTCGAGGCACTGATGGAATCCTTTTCCCCATCTTATTGCTTTGGCACTCGAGGCACTGATGGAATCCTTTTCCCCATCTTATTGCTTTGGCACTCGAGGCACTGATGGAATCCTTTTACCCATCTTATTGCTTTGGCACTCGAGGCACTGATGTTCCTTTTACTCATCCTGTTACCTTTGGCCAAGGTACGGATGAGATCCTTAACTACCGCTCTTGCTGCTTTGGCAGGAGTTTCCTGTTACCCATCATAATCTTTGTTTGTGGAACTCTCGACTTAATGACATGATTCAGTTTTAAGAATGGTTATTTCTCACAAAAATAACAATTCACTTGGGGCAAGATTAGTTTGCGATACTGACAACGGCCAAAATGATATAATTTTTGAGTTTTGAGTAATTCTTTGATCAAGTGTTTTCTGTTTTTTATGTGCATGAATGCACCAACGACTATGTGCAATAAATGCACCAACGTTAACAAACTTCTCCATGTGGAGACACCCTGTGCTTTGCACAGACTACGAATTTCTCTGTAAAGAGTCAACTGTACATGCAATTACACTTGTGCAGTATAAACTACGATAACAGAAAACACTGATTCACCAATTTAACAGTAAATAATCTGAGTGTTGAATACACTGTGAAATTGTTGTGGTTCGTCTGGAAGTATCAATGTTGTTCAATTTATGATATATTTAAATCTGATAAACATCATTATTATTATTATTATTATTACTCTGTCCAACAGGCGAAGCCCAATAACAGGACAGGTACAAAAAATATAAAGAAGAGATATACAAAAGTTATACAAAAAAATGACATAATATTCATATAAATATACTTAATAATATATACATATAGCTTAAATAATACAAAATCATATAAAGAGATCATTAACAAAAATGACATGAAAAGAAAATATTATCCAAAAATTAGATTATTAATCATGTTAGCAAATACGTTCGGAGGAATATCAACTATTTCACAAGAAATGAAATTACTTTGGTACAAGTAACACATTCTATAGATTGGAGAGAGGATTAATATGTTCGTTCTTGGAGTAGGTAGGTAGAATGTAGTAAAAGAACGAGTTTTGACGGAAGGTGCATGAAAATTAATAAGAGAGAGGCAAGTGGGATCATCAATTAATGAATTTATTAGTTTATGAAGATATACGGCTGAATATATAATACGTCTATCATACAAAGATTTAAAATTGAAGATTTTAAGGAGAATTTCATACGTTACTTGATAATTAGGGTAAGAACCCATCATTTTAAAATATATGTACTTCAAAAATTTCTTCTGAATAGATTCCAGCCTATTGGAATGAACAATATAAATTGGATTCCATACTGTAGAACAATATTCAAGTTTAGAACGGATTAAAGAGTAGTAAAGTATAAATAAAGTATTTAAATTAGTAAAACTTCTGGTATTACGAATAATGAAACCAAGCATTCTGTAAGATGACGAACAAATATCGGAAATATGAGGAACAAATGACAAAGGGGAATCAAATATTACACCTAAATCTCGAATTTGTGAACAACGGATAAAATCAACATTAGCAATTGAATAATTATAAATTGTAGGATTCTTTTTCCTAGTAAAGGTTACAACCTTACATTTTGAAAGATTAAGATGAAGCTTGTTGGAATCACACCACATTTGTATTCTATCGACATCCGATTGTAGTAAAACACAATCATTCATGCTGTTGATAGTTCTGAATATTTTTAAGTCATCGGCAAACAATAGTTTTTCACTTTCAATGACATCTGTAATATCGTTGATAAATAATAAGAATAAAAGAGGACCTAAGTTCGAACCCTGAGGCACGCCAGAAGATGGGGAAAAAGAGGAAGATTCGTGACCAAGAAACTTGACAAAAAGAGTTCTGTTGCTAAGGTATGATTCAAGAAAAGAAATTAGAGGGGGAGAAATGGAGAAAGAGCTAAGTTTATGAATTAAAATAGAATGGTCGACTGTGTAGAAGGCCTTGGAAAAGTCAGTAAATATAGTGTCAACTTGGCCATTATTGTCAAGGGTCGAAGAAACAAAATGAGTAAAGTAGCACAGATTTCTTGAGGTTGATCTTTTTTCCATAAACCCATATTGAGAGAAGGATAGACGATTTTTTAAAGTTTTGTATATTGAATTGTAAATAATTTTTTCAAAAGCCTTACTAAAATTAGAAAGTACAGCAATAGGTCTATAGTTTCTAATATCTGTGCGATCACCAGATTTAAATATTGGGGTAATTCTTGTTAACTTCCAGATATCAGGAAACGTTCTCGTTGACAAAGACAGATTAAATAAGTGATGAAGCGCAAGTGAAAATGGATAGGCGCAATCTTTGATTAACAGGCTAGGTATAAGGTCAGGTCCGCAGGTTAGATCAGATTTTAGATTTTTGAGTGAAGATTCTATTTGATCACATGTAATGTATGAGATTGAAATGAAATTATAAGAGGATGTTGAATTAGGAGGAGGTTGGGAAGAGGAAGGCTTGTAAACAGATTGGAAATGTGCAGCAAAAGCTTCAGCTATGCTTTGAGGATCAGAAAGAGTGTCGTTATTATAGTGCATACTTGAGGGAAAAGAAGAATTTTTTCTCTTGGAGTTGATAAAATTCCAAAAGTATTTAGCATTGTTACTTATTGACATTTCACAAGAATGAACATAGTTAGCGTAAGAGTTTTTGATGTCATTTTTTATTTTTGCTATCAGATGCTTAAATTTATCGAAATAATAAGAAATGTGTGGAAATTTCTTATACATTTTTAAGTAGTGGTTTTTTCTCTTAATGTCTACTTTAATTTGCTTAGTTATCCAGGCTGGTGACGAAGTCTTACTAGCAAATTTCACTGGAACACAGATATCAAAAAATCTATATAAAACTGAATAAAAATATTGACAAGCATCATTAATATCAGTAAAGTTCTTTAAAATATTCCAGTCAAATTGACTTATTAAATTGTACAATTCAGGATAATTCGCACGTTTAAAATCATAAGATGTGGAATTAATTTTATCGAAACAATTGATTTCTTTGAAATGGAAATTCGAAAGTATAATGTTTAATGCTGGATGGTGTAAATACTCAACATCAACCAGTAAATCAGTCTCACGTTTTACAGTACATGGCACATTTGACATGACTAAATCTAATATTTTATTGTTAGTATTCAGTATTTCATTGTATTGTTTTAAATCAAAGTAAGTTATAAAGTTATTAAATAATAAAACTGTTGAATTCGGATTACCTGATACATAACTAGGAATATTAAAATCGCCAAGAATTAGAAAATTATTCCCATAAAGAAATGGGAGACTTACAAAAAATTCGAATATTTTTTTATAACACTCAAGTGACATAGCAGGAGGAATATAAACATTGAATACATACAAATTTTTATCATGAGTAGTTATTTTAACACAAACAATATCAATAATATTGGGTAGAAGATGCAAATAATTGTCTAAGTTCACATTAGCTGCCAGAATATTGTTTTTGATGAGAAGTAGGGCACCACCACCTCTAGATTTATTGCATAAGGAAAATTTACGATCGGCGCGAAACACACTGAAAGAACCATCACTGATTTCTGAATTTAAAACACTATCACTAAGCCAGGTTTCGGATAACGCTATGATTTCATAATGAGTTTGTGACAAAGCAGAGATAAGTAGATCAGTCTTCATATTAAGTCCTTGAATATTTTGATAGTAGATACTGAGATTTTCAACGGAGTTGCTGGACAGAGGCGAGTTTAGTTTTTTTTCTTTGTTATAGTTGGTAAGCCATTTTTATACAAAATAATTAGATCTTCTCCTTTAGATTTTCGTTCAATTAATTGAGTTCTAAGCTGCTTGTAATATTGAAGTTGCATTGGAGTTTTATCATTATTAATATAAATATTATTAAACTCTGGAAAATTACGAGCATTTTTACCATTGCGAATTAATTGTTTAGCATTATTTGAATCAGGAAAACATACTTTTATTAGACGTGGGTTGCTGTTACTTGGCAATTTAGAACCAATTCGAAATGATTTAATATTTGCAATATTTACTTCGGGCGCAATCTTATTAATTATTTCAGATGTTTTATTGGATAGATTCTCGTTTTCTGATTCAGGTAATCCCGAAATAATAACGTTTCGTTCACGGCTTTTACGCTGATCAATTTCATTTATAAGTGTTTCAAATTGGTTAGATTCATGAGAGGCTTTTATAGTTTGAAGTTCCTTTTTAACTTCAGTGAGTTGAACTTGTAGATCAAGAACTATTTGCTTCAGTGAAAAAACTGTGTCAGCGTTGATTAAACAGTCGTTACAATAAATTTTAATTGACCGTGTGCTCGTACGTGTAAACCGTATAGCATCATCAGCTGTTAGATGAACACAGGAAAGATGAACCAGTTTTTGACACCCGTCACATTTTATAGATTTATTTAGTTCTTTGCTTATATTATTTTTACAATTTGGACACAATGACATGATTGACGATCGTCGGGTAAGATCGGACAGCTCGTTCAGTCGAAAGAGATACGAAGTTTAAACAACGAACGTATGGCACCCAAGGTTGTAATGTAATTACTTAAGTCAAAGATTGTTCAATTAAGTCTCACCAAAAATATGCAAAAATCGACTTAAAGTACACCATGTGGAGAACTTGATTCACTTGAAACTGGAACACACGCACTTATTGGAAAAATAAAGTATACCAACAGAAAAATAATGTTTATGTTTAAACTATAGTCACTTGATATGAATTTTAAGATCACTTTTTTAAGAATTATAGCAAAAAAATAACAGCTGCAACAACAGCGATATACTCTCTTCAACTCTCTAAATAAAATATATCATTTTGATTCTTGGATTTTTGCGACATTTTATTTGGTTCTCTCTGCTTGAGGTTTTTGTCGTGGTTTCCCTCTTGCGATTTAAGGCGAATGCCGAAGAGTTATTTTATTTTCCATGACAGAACTTTGTGTTCGAATCACTCAGTTCGTTCTAAATTATTATAATGATATTAAGATGATTTTTCTTTTATTCTGGATATTTATTGGTTTCAATAAATGCACAAGGTGTGACTTCACAGTCATGTCTTTTGGAAGGAATTTTAACTCTTTCATTTCAATTGAACCTATCCCGATTCCCCCACCATTGATAGCTACTTCGTATTACGGACATTTTTGGGGTTACATTTATTTTATTACAAACACAACGTAGGCGACGAATGACGGTAATTTTTACACTAGACGATTGTACTGTTACAGTGTTGGTGAAATCAAGATAGAACTGATGCTTTAAGCACGCAAAAGCATACAAAACGCCGTTTTCAAGTATTTAAACTGTCATATTCATGTATATGTCGTGTGTAATGGCTTATGTTTGCAAAATAAACATAAAATAGCTGTTTTCAGCTTGCAAAAACATACAAAATGCTGTTTTCAAGTATTTAAACTGTCATATTCATGTTTATATCATGTATAATGGCTAATGTTGGTGAATCAAGATAAAATTGTTGTTTTCAGCTTGCAAAAGTATACAAAACACCGTTTTAAAATATTTAAACTGTCATATTTATGTATATGTGGTGTGTAATGGCTTATGTTTGCAAAATCATGATAAAATATCTGTTTTAAGCTTGCAAAAACATACAAAATGCTGTTTTCAAGTATTTGAACTGTCATATTCATGTTTCTGTCGTGTATAATGGCTATTGTTGTTGAAATCAACATAAAATTGCTGTTTTAAGCATGCAAAAACATACAAAATGCTGTTTTCAAGTTTTTTAACTGTAATGGCTTATGTTTGCAAAATCAAGATAAAATAGCTGTTTTCAGCTTGCAAAAACATACAAAACGCTGTTTTCAAGTATTTAAACTGTCATATTCATGTATATGTCCTGTGTAATGGCTTATGTTTTCAAAATCAAGATAAAATAGCTGTTTTCAGCTTGAATAAACATACAAAACGCTGTTTTCAAGTATTTGAACTGTCATATTCATGTTTCTGTCGTGTATAAACACTAATGTTGGTGAAATTAAGATAAAATTACTGTTTTAAGCATGAAAAAGCAAACAAAACGCCGATTTCAAGTATTTAAACTGTCATATTCATGTATATGGCGTATGTAATGGCTAATGTTTGCAAAATCAAGATAAAATAGCTGTTTTAAGCATGCAAAAGCATACAAAACGCCGTTTTCAAGTATTTAAACTGTCATATTCATGTATATGCCGTGTGTAATGTTATGTTTGCAAAATCAAGATAAAATAGCTGTTTTGAGCATTCAAAAGCATACAAAACGCCGTTTTCAAGAATTTAAACTGTCATATTCATGTATATGTCGTGTGTAATGGCTTATGTTTGCAAAATCAAGATAAATTTGCTGTTTTCAGCTTGCAAAAACATACAAAACTCTGTTTTCAAGAATTTGAACTGTCATATTCATGTTTCTGTCGTGTATGATGACTAATGTTATTGAAATCAAGATAAAATTGCTGTTTTAAGCATGCAAAAGCATGCAAAATGCCGTTTTCAAGTATTTAAACTGTCATATTCATGTTTCTGTCGTGTATAATGGCTAATGTTGGTGAAATCAAGATAAAATTGTTGTTTTCAGCTTGCAAAAGCATACAAAACACCGTTTTAAAGTATTTAAACTGTCATATTCATGTATATGTCGTTTGTAATGGCTTATGTTTGCAAAATCACTATAAAATTGCTGTCTTCAGCTTGCAAAAACATACAAAATGCTGTTTTCAATTATTTAAACGGTCATATTCATGTTTCTGTCGTGTATAACGGCTAATGTTGGTGAAATCAAGATAAAATTGTTGTTTTGAGCATGCAAAAGCATACAAAACACCGTTTTCAAGTATTTAAACTGTCATATTCATGTATATGTCGTGTGTAATGGCTTTTGTATGCACAATCAAGATAAAATAGCTGTTTTCAGCTTGCAAAAACATACAAAATGCTGTTTTCAAGTGTTTAAACTGTCATATTCATGTTTCTGTCGTGTATAATGGCTAATGTTAGTGAAATCAAGATAAAATTGTTGTTTTAAGCATGCAAAAGCATACAAAACACCGTTTTCAAGTATTTAAACTGTCATATTCATGTATATGTCGTGTGTAATGGCTTTTGTTTGCAAAATCAAGATAAAATAGCTGTTTTCAGCTTGCAAAAACATACAAAATGCTGTTTTTCAGTATTTTAACTGCCATATTCATGTTTCTGTCGTGTATAATAGCTAATTTTAGTGAAATCAAGATAAAATTGTTGTTTCAAGCATGCAAAAGCATACAAATCACCGTTTTCAAGTATTTAAACTGTTATATTCATGTATATGTCGTGTGTAATGGCTTATGATTGCAAAATCAAGATCAAATAGCTGTTTTCAGCTTGCAAAAACATACAAAACGCTGTTTTCAAGTATGTAAACATTCATGTTCATGTTTTTGTCGTGTATAATGGCTAATGTTGGTGAAATCAAGGTAAAATTGCTGTTTTAAGCATTCAAAAGCATACAAAACACCGTTTTCAAGTATTTAAACTGTTATATTCATGTATATGTCGTGTGTAATGGCTTTTGTTTGCAAAATCAAGATAAAAGAGCTGTTTTCAGCTTGCAAAAACATACAAAATGCTGTTTTCCAGTATTTTAACTGCCATATTCATGTTTCTGTCTTGTATAATAGCTAATTTTAGTGAAATCAAGATAAAATTGTTGTTTCAAGCATGCAAAAGCATACAAATCACCGTTTTCAAGTATTTAAACTGTTATATTCATGTATATGTCGTGTGTAATGGCTTATGATTGCAAAATCAAGATCAAATAGCTGTTTTCAGCTTGCAAAAACATACAAAACGCTGTTTTCAAGTATGTAAACATTCATGTTCATGTTTTTGTCGTGTATAATGGCTAATGTTGGTGAAATCAAGGTAAAATTGCTGTTTTAAGCATGCAAAAGCATACAAAACACCGTTTTCAAGTATTTAAACTGTTATATTCATGTATATGTCGTGTGTAATGGCTTTTGTTTGCAAAATCAAGATAAAATAGCGGTTTTCAGCTTGCAAGAACATACGAAATGCTCTTTTCAAGTATTTAAACTGTCATATTCATGTTTCTGTCGTGAATAATGGTTAGTGTTGGTGAAATCAAGATAAAATTGATGTTTTCAGCTTGCAAAAGCATACAAAACACCGTTTTAAAATATTCAAACTGTCATATTTATGTATATGTGGTGTGTAATGGCTCATGTTTGCAAAATCAAGATAAAATAGCTGTTTTAAGCCTGCAAAAGCATACAAAACGCAGTTTTTAAGTATTTAAACTGTCATATTCATGTATATGTCGTGTGCAATGGCTTACGTTTGCAAAATGAAGATAAATTTGCTGTTTTCAGCTTGCAAAAACATACAAAACGCTGTTTTCAAGTATTTAAACTGTCATATTCATGTTTCTGTCGTGTATAATGGCTAATGTTGGTGAAATCAATATAAAATTGCTATTTTAAGCATGCAAAAACATACAAAACGCTGTTTTCAAGTATTTAAACTGTCATATTCATGTCGTGTGTAATGGCTTTTGTTTGCACAATCAAGATAAAATAGCTGTTTTCAGCTTGCAAAAACATACAAAATGCTGTTTTCAAGTATGTAAACTATCATATTCATGTTTCTGTCGTGTATAATGGCTAATGTTAGTGAAATCAAGATAAAATTGTTGTTTTAAGCATGCAAAAGCATACAAAACACGGTTTTCAAGTATTTAAACTGTCTTATTCATGTATATGTCGTGTGTAATGGCTTTTGTTTGCAAAATCAAAATAAAATAGCTGTTTTCAACTTGAAAAAACATACAAAATGCTGTTTTCCAGTATTTTAACTGCCATATTCATGTTTCTGTCGTGTATAATAGCTAATTTTAGTGAAATCAAGATAAAATTGTTGTTTCAAGCATGCAAAAGCATACAAATCACCGTTTTCAAGTATTTAAACTGTCATATTCATGTATATGTCGTGTGTAATGGCTTATGTTTGCAAAATCAAAATAAAATAGATGTTTTCAGCTTGCAAAATCATACAAAACTCTGTTTTCAAGAATTTGAACTGTCATATTCATGTTTCTGTCGTGTATGATGACTAATGTTATTGAAATCAAGATAAAATTGCTGTTTTAAGCATGCAAAAGCATACAAAATGCGGTTTAAAGTATTTAAACTGTCATATTCATGTTTCTGTCGTGTATAATGGCTAATGTTGATGAAATCAAGATAAAATTGCTGTTTTAAGCATGCAAAAGCATACAAAACGCCGTTTTCAAGTATTTAAACTGTCACATTCATGTATATGTCGTGTGTAATGGCTTATGTTTGCAAAATCAAAATAAAATAGATGTTTTCAGCTTGCAAAAACATACAAAACTCTGTTTTCAAGAATTTGAACTGTCATATTCATGTTTCTGTCGTGTATGATGACTAATGTTATTGAAATCAAGATAAAATTGCTGTTTTAAGCATGCAAAAGCATACAAAATGCCGTTTTCAAGTATTTAAACTGTCATATTCATGTTTCTGTCGTGTATAATGGCTAATGTTGGTGAAATAAAGATAAAATTGTTGTTTCCAGCATGCAAAAGCATACAAAACACGGTTTTCAAGTATTTAAACTGTCATATTCATGTATATGTCGTGTGTAATGGCTTATGTTTTCAAAATCAAGATAAAATAGTTGTTTTCAGCTTGCTAAAACATTCAAAACGCTGTTTTCAAGTATTTTAACTGTCATATTCATTTTTCTGTCGTGTATAATGGCTAATGTTGGTGAAATCAAGGTAAAATTGCTGTTTTAAGCATGCAAAAGCATACAAAACACCGTTTTCAAGTATTTAAACTGTCATATTCATGTATATGTAGTGTGCAATGGCTTATGTTCGCTAAATCAAGATAAAATAGCTCTTTTCAGCTTGCAAAAATATACAAAATGCTGTTTTCATGTATTTAAACTGTCATATTTATGTTTCTGTCGTGTTTAATGGCTAATGATGGTGAAATTAAGATAAAATTGCTGTTTTAAGCATGCAAAAGCATACAAAACGCCGTTTTCAAGTATTTAAACTGTCATATTCATGTATATGTCGGGTGTAATGGCTTATGTTTGCAAAATCAAGATAAAATAGCTGTTTTCAGCTTGCATAAACATACAAAACGCTGTTTTCAAGTAGATAAACTGTCATATTAATGTTTCTGCCGTTTACAATAGCTAATGTTGGTGAAATCAAGATAAAATTGCTGTTTTAAGCATGCAAAAGCATACAAAATACCGTTTTCAAATATTTAAACTGTCATATTCATTTATATAACGTGTGTAATGGCTTATGTTTGCAAAATCAAGATCAAATAGCTGTTTTCAGCTTGCAAAAACATACAAAACCCTGTTTTCAAGTATTTTAACTGTCATATTCATGTTTCTGTCGTGTATAATGGCTAATGTTGGTGAAATCAAGATAAAATTGCTGTTTTAAGCATGCAAACGCATACAAAACGCCGTTTTCTAATATTTAACTGTCATATTCATGTATATGTTGTGTATAATGGCTAATGTTGGTGAAATCAAAATAAAATTGCTGTTTTAAGCATGCAAAAGCAAACAAAACACCGTTTTCAAGTATTTAAACTGTCATATTCATGTATATGTCGTGTGTAATGGTTTTTGTTTGCAAAATCAAGATAAAATAGCGGTTTTCAGCTTGCAAGAACATACAAAATGCTGTTTTCAAGTATTTAAACTGTCATATTCATGTTTCTGTTGTGAATAATGGTTAGTGTTGGTAAAATCAAGATAAAACTGCTGCTTTAAGCACGCAAAAGCATTCAAAACGCCGTTTTTAAGTATTTAAACTGTCATATTCATGTATATGTCGTGTGTAATGGCTTATGTTTGCAAAATAAATATAAAATAGCTGTTTTCAGCTTGCAAAAACATACTAAATGCTGTTTTCATGTATTTAAACTGTCATATTCATGTTTATGTCATGTGTAATGGCTAATGTTGGTGAAATCAAGATAAAATTGTTGTTTTCAGCTTGCAAAAGCATACAAAACACCGTTTTCAAGTATTCAAACTGTCATATTCATGTATATGTCGTGTGTAATGGCTTATGTTTGCTAAATCAAGATAAAATAGCTGTTTTCAGCTTGCAAAAACGTACAAAACGCTGTTTTAAAGTACTTAAACCGTCATATTTATGTTTCTGTCGTGTATAATGGCTAATGTTATTGAAATTAAGATAAAATTGCTGTTTAAGAATGCAAAAGCATTAAAAACATGGTTTTCAAGTATGTAAACTGTCATATTCATGATTCTGGCGTGTATAATGGCTAATTATGGTGTTATCGAGATAAAATTGCTGTTTTAAGCATGCAAAAGCATACAAAACACCGTTTTCAAGTATTTAAACTGTCATTTTCATGTATGTCGTGTGTAATGGATTATATTTGCTAAATCAAGATATAATGGCAGTTTTCAGCTTGCAAAAATATACAAAATGCTGTTTTCAAGTATTTAAACTGTCATATTCATGTTTCTGTCGTGTATAATGGCAAATGTTGGTGAAATCAAGCTAAATTGCTGTTTTAAGCATACAATACACCGTTTTCAAGTATTTAAACTGCCATATTCATGTATATGTCGTGTGTAATGGCTTATGTTTGCTAAGTCAAGATAAATTAGCTGTTTTCAGCTTGCAAAAACATACAAAATACTGTTTTCAAGTATGTAAACTGTCATATTCATGTATATGTCGTGTGTAATGGCTTATATTTGCAAAATCAAGATAAAATAGCTGTTTTCAGCTTGCAAAAACGTACAAAACGCTGTTTTAAAGTACTTAAACCGTCATATTTAGGTTTCTGTCGTGTATAATGGCTAATGTTGGTGAAATTAAGATAAAATTGCTGTTTAAGCATGCAAAAGCATACAAAACACCGTTTTCAAGTATTTAAACTGTCATATTCATGTATATGTAGTGTGCAATGGCTTATGTTCGCTAAATCAAGATAAAATAGCTCTTTTCAGCTTGCAAAAATATACAAAATGCTGTTTTCATGTATTTAAACTGTCATATTTATGTTTCTGTCGTGTTTAATGGCTAATGATGGTGAAATTAAGATAAAATTGCTGTTTTAAGCATGCAAAAGCATACAAAACGCCGTTTTCAAGTATTTAAACTGTCATATTCATGTATATGTCGGGTGTAATGGCTTATGTTTGCAAAATCAAGATAAAATAGCTGTTTTCAGCTTGCATAAACATACAAAACGCTGTTTTCAAGTAGATAAACTGTCATATTAATGTTTCTGTCGTTTACAATAGCTAATGTTGGTGAAATCAAGATAAAATTGCTGTTTTAAGCATGCAAAAGCATACAAAATACCGTTTTCAAATATTTAAACTGTCATATTCATTTATATAACGTGTGTAATGGCTTATGTTTGCAAAATCAAGATCAAATAGCTGTTTTCAGCTTGCAAAAACATACAAAACCCTGTTTTCAAGTATTTTAACTGTCATATTCATGTTTCTGTCGTGTATAATGGCTAATGTTGGTGAAATCAAGATAAAATTGCTGTTTTAAGCATGCAAACGCATACAAAACGCCGTTTTCTAATATTTAACTGTCATATTCATGTATATGTTGTGTATAATGGCTAATGTTGGTGAAATCAAAATAAAATTGCTGTTTTAAGCATGCAAAAGCAAACAAAACACCGTTTTCAAGTATTTAAACTGTCATATTCATGTATATGTCGTGTGTAATGGTTTTTGTTTGCAAAATCAAGATAAAAAAGCGGTTTTCAGCTTGCAAGAACATACAAAATGCTGTTTTCAAGTATTTAAACTGTCATATTCATGTTTCTGTTGTGAATAATGGTTAGTGTTGGTAAAATCAAGATAAAACTGCTGCTTTAAGCACGCAAAAGCATTCAAAACGCCGTTTTTAAGTATTTAAACTGTCATATTCATGTATATGTCGTGTGTAATGGCTTATGTTTGCAAAATAAATATAAAATAGCTGTTTTCAGCTTGCAAAAACATACTAAATGCTGTTTTCATGTATTTAAACTGTCATATTCATGTTTATGTCATGTGTAATGGCTAATGTTGGTGAAATCAAGATAAAATTGTTGTTTTCAGCTTGCAAAAGCATACAAAACACCGTTTTAAAGTATTTAAACTGTCATATTCATGTATATGTCGTGTGTAGTGGCTTATGTTTGCAAAATCAAGATAAAATAGCTTTTTTCAGCTTGAAAAAACATACAAAATGCTGTTTTCAAGTATTTGAACTGTCATATTCATGCATATGTCGTGTGTAATGGCGTATGTTTGCAAAATCAAGATAATATAGCTGTTTTCAACTTGCAAAAATAAATAAAATGCTGTATTCAAGTATTTAAACTGTCATATTCATGTTTCTGTCGTGTATAATGGCTAATGTTGGTGAAATCAAGATTAAATGGCTGTTTTGCGCATGCAAAAGCATACAAAACACCGTTTTCAAGTATTCAAACTGTCATATTCATGTATATGTCGTGTGTAATGGCTTATGTTTGCTAAATCAAGATAAAATAGCTGTTTTCAGCTTGCAAAAACGTACAAAACGCTGTTTTAAAGTACTTAAACCGTCATATTTATATTTCTGTCGTGTATAATGGCTAATGTTATTGAAATTAAGATAAAATTGCTGTTTAAGCATGCAAAAGCATTAAAAACATGGTTTTCAAGTATTTAAACTGTCATATTCATGTATATGTCGTGTGTAATGGCTTATGTTTGCAAAACAAAAATAAAATAGTGGTTTTAAGCTTGCAGTATGATACAAAACGCTGTTTTCAAGTATGTAAACTGTCATATTCATGATTCTGGCGTGTATAATGGCTAATTATGGTGTTATCGAGATAAAATTGCTGTTTTAAGCATGCAAAAGCATACAAAACACCTTTTTCAAGTATTTAAACTGTCATATTCATGTATATGTCGTGTGTAATGGATTATGTTTGCTAAATCAAGATATAATAGCAGTTTTCAGCTTGCAAAAATATACAAAATGCTGTTTTCAAGTATTTAAACTGTCATATTCATGTTTCTGTCGTGTATAATGGCAAATGTTGGTGAAATCAAGCTAAATTGCTGTTTTAAGCATACAATACACCGTTTTCAAGTATTTAAACTGCCATATTCATGTATATGTCGTGTGTAATGGCTTATGTTTGCTAAATCAAGATAAATTAGCTGTTTTCAGCTTGCAAAAACATACAAAATACTGTTTTCAAGTATGTAAACTGTCATATTCATGTATATGTCGTGTGTAATGGCTTATATTTGCAAAATCAAGATAAAATAGCTGTTTTCAGCTTGCAAAAACGTACAAAACGCTGTTTTAAAGTACTTAAACCGTCATATTTAGGTTTCTGTCGTGTATAATGGCTAATGTTGGTGAAATTAAGATAAAATTGCTGTTTAAGCATGCAAAAGCATACAAAACACCGTTTTCAAGTATTTAAACTGTCATATTCATGTATATGTAGTGTGCAATGGCTTATGTTCGCTAAATCAAGATAAAATAGCTCTTTTCAGCTTGCAAAAATATACAAAATGCTGTTTTCATGTATTTAAACTGTCATATTTATGTTTCTGTCGTGTTTAATGGCTAATGATGGTGAAATTAAGATAAAATTGCTGTTTTAAGCATGCAAAAGCATACAAAACGCCGTTTTCAAGTATTTAAACTGTCATATTCATGTATATGTCGGGTGTAATGGCTTATGTTTGCAAAATCAAGATAAAATAGCTGTTTTCAGCTTGCATAAACATACAAAACGCTGTTTTCAAGTAGATAAACTGTCATATTAATGTTTCTGTCGTTTACAATAGCTAATGTTGGTGAAATCAAGATAAAATTGCTGTTTTAAGCATGCAAAAGCATACAAAATACCGTTTTCAAATATTTAAACTGTCATATTCATTTATATAACGTGTGTAATGGCTTATGTTTGCAAAATCAAGATCAAATAGCTGTTTTCAGCTTGCAAAAACATACAAAACCCTGTTTTCAAGTATTTTAACTGTCATATTCATGTTTCTGTCGTGTATAATGGCTAATGTTGGTGAAATCAAAATAAAATTGCTGTTTTAAGCATGCAAACGCATACAAAACGCCGTTTTCTAATATTTAACTGTCATATTCATGTATATGTTGTGTATAATGGCTAATGTTGGTGAAATCAAAATAAAATTGCTGTTTTAAGCATGCAAAAGCAAACAAAACACCGTTTTCAAGTATTTAAACTGTCATATTCATGTATATGTCGTGTGTAATGGTTTTTGTTTGCAAAATCAAGATAAAATAGCGGTTTTCAGCTTGCAAGAACATACAAAATGCTGTTTTCAAGTATTTAAACTGTCATATTCATGTTTCTGTTGTGAATAATGGTTAGTGTTGGTAAAATCAAGATAAAACTGCTGCTTTAAGCACGCAAAAGCATTCAAAACGCCGTTTTTAAGTATTTAAACTGTCATATTCATGTATATGTCGTGTGTAATGGCTTATGTTTGCAAAATAAATATAAAATAGCTGTTTTCAGCTTGCAAAAACATACTAAATGCTGTTTTCATGTATTTAAACTGTCATATTCATGTTTATGTCATGTGTAATGGCTAATGTTGGTGAAATCAAGATAAAATTGTTGTTTTCAGCTTGCAAAAGCATACAAAACACCGTTTTAAAGTATTTAAACTGTCATATTCATTTATATGTCGTGTGTAGTGGCTTATGTTTGCAAAATCAGTATAAAATAGCTGTTTTCAGCTTGCAAAAACATACAAAATGCTGTTTTTAAGTATTTAAACTGTCATATTCATGTTTCTGTCGTGTATAATGGCTTATGTTGGTGAAATCAAAATAAAATTGCTGTTTTAGGCATGCAAAAGCATACAAAACGCCGTTTTCAAGTATATAAACTGTCATATTCATGTATATGTGGTGTGTAATGGCTTATGTTTGCTAAATCATGATAAAATAGCTGTTTTCAGCTTACAAAAACATACAAAATGTTGTTTTCAAGTATTTAAACTGTCATATTCATATTTCTGTCGTGTATAATGGCTAATGTTGGTGAAATCAAAATAAAATTTCTGTTTTAAGCATGCAAACAAAATACCGTTTTCAAGTATTTAACTTAAAATTAAGATAAAATAGCTGTTTTCAGCTTGCAAAAACATACAAAACGCTGTTTTCAAGTATTTAAACTGTCATATTCATGTTTCTGTCGTGTATAATGGCTAATGTTGATGAAATCAAGATAAAATTGCTGTTTTAGGCATGCGAAAGCATACAAAACGCCGTTTTCAAGTATATAAACTGTCACATTCATGTTTCTGTCTTGTATAATGGCTAATGTTGGTGAAATCAAGATAAAATTGCTGTTTTAAGCATGCAAAAGCATACAAATCACCGTTTTCAAGTATTTAAAATGTCATATTTATGTATATTTCGTGTGTAATGGCTTATGATTGCAAAATCAAGATAAAATAGCTGTTTTAAGCTTGCAAAAACATACAAATCGCTATTTTCAAGTATGTAAACTTTCATGTTCATGTTTTTGTCGTGTATAATGGCTAATGTTGGTGAAATCAAGGAAAAATTGCTGTTTTAAGCATGCCAAAGCATACAAAACACCGTTTTTAAGTATTTAAACTGTCATATTCATGTATATGTCGTGTGTAATGGCTTATGTTTGCAAACTAAATATAAAATAGCTGTTTTCAGCTTGCAAAAACATACAAAATGCTGTTTTCAAGTATTTAAACTGTCATATTCATGTTTATGTCATGTATAATGGCTAATGTTTGCAAAATCAAGATAAAATAGCTGTTTTAAGCATGCAAAAGCATACAAAACGCCGTTTTTAAGTATTTAAACTGTCATATTCATGTATATGGCGTGTGTAATGGCTTATGTTTGCAAAATCAAGATAAAATAGCTGTTTTAAGCATGCAAAAGCATACAAAACGCCGTTTTCAAGTATTTAAACTGTCATATTCATGTATATGTCGTGTGTATAGGCTTATGTTTGCAAAATCAAGATAAAATAGCTGTTTTGAACATTCAAAAGCATACAAAACGCCGTTTTGAAGTATTTAAACTGTCATATTCATGTTTCTGTCGTGTATAATGGCTAATGATGGTGAAATCAGAATAAAATTGCAGTTTAAAGCATGCAAAAGCATACAAAACGCCGTTTTCAAGTATTTAAACTGTCATATTCATGTATATGTCGTGTGTTATGGCTCATGTTTGCAAAATCAAGATAAAATAGCTGTTTTAAGCATGCAAAAGCATACAAAACACCGTTTTCAAGTATTTAAACTGTCATATTCATGTATATGTCGTGTGTAATGGTTTTTGTTTGCAAAATCAAAATAAAATAGCGGTTTTCAGCTTGCAAAAACATACAAAATGCTGTTTTCAAGTATTTAAACTGTCATATTCATGTTTCTGTCGTGAATAATGGTTAGTGTTGGTAAAATCAAGATAAAACTGCTGCTTTAAGCACGCAAAAGCATACAAAACGCCGTTTTTAAGTATTTAAACTGTCATATTCATGTATATGTCGTGTGTAATGGCTTATGTTTGCAAAATAAATATAAAATAGCTGTTTTCAGCTTGCAAAAACATACTAAATGCTGTTTTCAAGTATTTAAACTGTCATATTCGTGTTTATGTCATGTGTAATGGCTAATGTTTGTGAAATCAAGATAAAATTGTTGTTTTCAGCTTGCAAAAGCATACAAAACACCGTTTTAAAGTATTTAAACTGTCATATTCATGTATATGTCGTGTGTAGTGGCTTATGTTTGCAAAATCAGTATAAAATAACTGTTTTCAGCTTGCAAAAACATACAAAATGCTGTTTTTAAGTATTTAAACTGTCATATTCATGTTTCTGTCGTGTATAATGGCTTAAGTTGGTGAAATCAAAATAAAATTGCTGTTTTAAGCATGCAAACACAACACCGTTTTCAAGTATTTAAATTGAAATTAAGATAAAATAGCTGTTTTCAGCTTGTAAAAACATACAAACTGCTGTTTTCTAGTATTGAACCTGTCATACTCATGTTTCTGTCGTGTATAATGGCTAATGTTGGTGAAATCAAAATAAAATTGCTGTTTTAAGCATGCAAAAGCATACAAAACATCGTATTCAAGTATATAAACTGTCATATTCATGTATATGTGGTGTGTAATGGCTTATGTTTGCTAAATCATGATAAAATAGCTGTTTTCAGCTTACAAAAACATACAAAATGTTGTTTTCAAGTATTTAAACTGTCATATTCATATTTCTGTCGTGTATAATGGCTAATGTTGGTGAAATCAAAATAAAATTTCTGTTTTAAGCATGCAAACAAAATACCGTTTTCAAGTATTTAACTTAAAATTAAGATAAAATAGCTGTTTTCAGCTTGCAAAAACATACAAAACGCTGTAATCAAGTACTTAAACTGTCATATTCATGTTTCTGTCGTGTATAATGGCTAATGTTGATGAAATCAAACTAAAATTGCTGTTTTAAGCATGCAAAAGCATACAAAACACCGTTTTCAAGTATTTAAACTGTCATATTTATGTATATGTGGTGTGTAATGGCTTATGTTTGCAAAATCAAAATAAAATAGATGTTTTCAGCATGCAAAAACATACAAAACTCTGTTTTCAAGAATTTGAACTGTCATATTCATGTTTCTGTCGTGTTTGATGACTAATGTTATTGAAATCAAGATAAAATTGCTGTTTTAAGCATGCAAAACATACAAAATGCCGTTTTCAAGTATTTAAACTGTCATATTCATGTTTCTGTCGTGTATAATGGCTAATGTTGGTGAAATCAAGATAAAATTGTTGTTTTCAGCTTGCAAAAGCATACAAAACACCGTTTAAAAGTATTTAAACTGTTATATTCATGTATATGTCGTTTGTAATGGCTTATGTTTGCAAAATCACTATAAAATAGCTGTCTTCAGCTTGCAAAAACATACAAAATGCTGTTTTCAATTATTTAAACGGTCATATTCATGTTTCTGTCGTGTATAATGGCTAATGTTGATGAAATCAAACTAAAATTGCTGTTTTAAGCATGCAAAAGCATACAAAACACCGTTTTCAAGTATTTAAACTGTCATATTTATGTATATGTGGTGTGTTATGGCTTATGTTTGCAAAATCAAAATAAAATAGATGTTTTCAGCTTGCAAAAACATACAAAACTCTGTTTTCAAGAATTTGAACTGTCATATTCATGTTTCTGTCGTGTTTGATGACTAATGTTATTGAAATCAAGATAAAATTGCTGTTTTAAGCATGCAAAACATACAAAATGCCGTTTTCAAGTATTTAAACTGTCATATTCATGTTTCTGTCGTGTATAATGGCTAATGTTGGTGACATCGAGATAAAATTGTTGTTTTCAGCTTGCAAAAGCATACAAAACACCGTTTTAAAGTATTTAAACTGTTATATTCATGTATATGTCGTTTGTAATGGCTTATGTTTGCAAAATCACTATAAAATAGCTGTCTTCAGCTTGCAGAAACATACAAAATGCTGTTTTCAAGTATTTAAACGGTCATATTCATGTTTCTGTCGTGTATAACGGCTAATGTTGGTGAAATCAAGATAAAATTGTTGTTTTGAGCATGCAAAAGCATACAAAACACCGTTTTCAAGTATTTAAACTGTCATATTCATGTATATGTCGTGTGTATTGGCTTATGTTTGCAAAATCAAAATAAAATAGATGTTTTCAGCTTGCAAAAACATACAAAACTCTGTTTTCAAAAATTTGAACTGTCATATTCATGTTTCTGTCGTGTATGATGACTAATGTTATTGAAATAAAGATAAAATTGCTGTTTTAAGCATGCAAAAGCATACAAAATGCCGTTTTCAAGTATTTAAACTGTCATATTCATGTTTCTGTCGTGTATAACGGCTAATGTAGGTGAAATCAAGATAAAATTGTTGTTTTGAGCATGCAAAAGCATACAAAACACCGTTTTCAAGTATTTAAACTGTCATATTCATGTATATGTCGTGTGTAATGGCTTTTGTTTGCACAATCAAGATAAAATAGCTGTTTTCAGCTAGCAAAAACTTACAAAATGCTGTTTTCAAGTGTTTAAACTGTCATATTCATGTTTCTGTCGTGAATAATGGTTAATGTTGAAGCGGTACGACAATTTCGAAATATATTTTTTATTTTAATTGTGTTAATATTGTTTTCTATCGCCATAGTAATGTTTTGTTTTGGTATCAATTCTGTTTTCTTTTGTGTGTATGTTTTTTTGTGGTTTATGCTATTTTCGGAAGGCTCCGAGGGCCGAGCGCACGTGTCCGCTACGTCATGAGATGACATCAGCGCGTTCGAAGTAAACAACTTGACCGATGCGAGCGGGCTCGTTGTGAGGTCTGCGACGTACCAGCGCAGCTGCTCTCCAGGCGTCAGCAGTCTACCATGGCGGAGAGTGGAGAGGTAACTGACTGCGCGTGGCACCCTGGGTTTTTCTGAGGGAACGAGAGGGAAATTTTTGTATATATACTGTAAAATCTGCTTCAGTCGAGGAGACCATGCGTGGTCTCCACTCTGACTTCATGTTAGCGTGAGTCTAGGAGTTCTCACCTTCCTTTTACCCATCTTATTGCTTTGGTACTCGAGGCATTCCTTTTAACCATCTTATTGCTTTGGTACTCGAGGCATTCCTTCTACCCATCTTATTGCTTTGGTACTCGAGGCACTGATGGAATCCTTTTCCCCATCTTATTGCTTTGGCACTCGAGGCACTGATGGAATCCTTTTACCCATCTTATTGCTTTGGCACTCGAGGCACTGATGGAATCCTTTTCCCCATCTTATTGCTTTGGTACTCGAGGCACTGATGGAATCCTTTTACCCATCTTATTGCTTTGGCACTCGAGGCACTGATGGAATCCTTTTACCCATCTTATTGCTTTGGCACTCGAGGCACTGATGTTCCTTTTACTCATCCTGTTACCTTTGGCCAAGGTACGGATGAGATCCTTAACTACCGCTCTTGCTGCTTTGGCAGGAGTTTCCTGTTACCCATCATAATCTTTGTTTGTGGAACTCTCGACTTAATGACATGATTCAGTTTTAAGAATGGTTATTTCTCACAAAAATAATAATTCACTTGGGGCAAGATTAGTTTGCGATACTGACAACGGCCAAAATGATAAAATTTTTGAGTTTTGAGTAATTCTTTGATCAAGTGTTTTCTGTTTTTTATGTGCATGAATGCACCAACGACTATGTGCAATAAATGCACCAACGTTAACAAACTTCTCCATGTGGAGACACCCTGTGCTTTGCACAGACTACGAATTTCTCTGTAAAGAGTCAACTGTACATGCAATTACACTTGTGCAGTATAAACTACGATAACAGAAAACACTGATTCACCAATTTAACAGTAAATAATCTGAGTGTTGAATACACTGTGAAATTGTTGTGGTTCGTCTGGAAGTATCAATGTTGTTCAATTTATGATATATTTAAATCTGATAAACATCATTATTATTATTATTATTATTATTACTCTGTCCAATAACAGGACAGGTACAAAAAATATAAAGAAGAGATATACAAAAGTTATACAAAAAATGACATAATATTCATATAAATATACTTAATAATATATACATATAGCTTAAATAATACAAAATCATATAAAGAGATCATTAACAAAAATGACATGAAAAGAAAATATTATCCAAAAATTAGATTATTAATCATGTTAGCAAATACGTTCGGAGGAATATCAACTATTTCACAAGAAATGAAATTACTTTGGTACAAGTAACACATTCTATAGATTGGAGAGAGGATTAATATGTTCGTTCTTGGAGTAGGTAGGTAGAATGTAGTAAAAGAACGAGTTTTGACGGAAGGTGCATGAAAATTAATAAGAGAGAGGCAAGTGGGATCATCAATTAATGAATTTATTAGTTTATGAAGATATACGGCTGAATATATAATACGTCTATCATACAAAGATTTAAAATTGAAGATTTTAAGGAGAATTTCATACGTTACTTGATAATTAGGGTAAGAACCCATCATTTTAAAATATATGTACTTCAAAAATTTCTTCTGAATAGATTCCAGCCTATTGGAATGAACAATATAAATTGGATTCCATACTGTAGAACAATATTCAAGTTTAGAACGGATTAAAGAGTAGTAAAGTATAAATAAAGTATTTAAATTAGTAAAACTTCTGGTATTACGAATAATGAAACCAAGCATTCTGTAAGATGACGAACAAATATCGGAAATATGAGAAACAAATGACAAAGGGGAATCAAATATTACACCTAAATCTCGAATTTGTGAACAACGGATAAAATCAACATTAGCAATTGAATAATTATAAATTGTAGGATTCTTTTTCCTAGTAAAGGTTACAACCTTACATTTTGAAAGATTAAGATGAAGCTTGTTGGAATCACACCACATTTGTATTCTATCGACATCCGATTGTAGTAAAACACAATCATTCATGCTGTTGATAGTTCTGAATATTTTTAAGTCATCGGCAAACAATAGTTTTTCACTTTCAATGACATCTGTAATATCGTTGATAAATAATAAGAATAAAAGAGGACCTAAGTTCGAACCCTGAGGCACGCCAGAAGATGGGGAAAAAGAGGAAGATTCGTGACCAAGAAACTTGACAAAAAGAGTTCTGTTGCTAAGGTATGATTCAAGAAAAGAAATTAGAGGGGGAGAAATGGAGAAAGAGCTAAGTTTATGAATTAAAATAGAATGGTCGACTGTGTAGAAGGCCTTGGAAAAGTCAGTAAATATAGTGTCAACTTGGCCATTATTGTCAAGGGTCGAAGAAACAAAATGAGTAAAGTAGCACAGATTTCTTGAGGTTGATCTTTTTTCCATAAACCCATATTGAGAGAAGGATAGACGATTTTTTAAAGTTTTGTATATTGAATTGTAAATAATTTTTTCAAAAGCCTTACTAAAATTAGAAAGTACAGCAATAGGTCTATAGTTTCTAATATCTGTGCGATCACCAGATTTAAATATTGGGGTAATTCTTGTTAACTTCCAGATATCAGGAAACGTTCTCGTTGACAAAGACAGATTAAATAAGTGATGAAGCGCAAGTGAAAATGGATAGGCGCAATCTTTGATTAACAGGCTAGGTATAAGGTCAGGTCCGCAGGTTAGATCAGATTTTAGATTTTTGAGTGAAGATTCTATTTGATCACATGTAATGTATGAGATTGAAATGAAATTATAAGAGGATGTTGAATTAGGAGGAGGTTGGGAAGAGGAAGGCTTGTAAACAGATTGGAAATGTGCAGCAAAAGCTTCAGCTATGCTTTGAGGATCAGAAAGAGTGTCGTTATTATAGTGCATACTTGAGGGAAAAGAAGAATTTTTTCTCTTGGAGTTGATAAAATTCCAAAAGTATTTAGCATTGTTACTTATTGACATTTCACAAGAATGAACATAGTTAGCGTAAGAGTTTTTGATGTCATTTTTTATTTTTGCTATCAGATGCTTAAATTTATCGATATAATAAGAAATGTGTGGAAATTTCTTATACATTTTTAAGTAGTGGTTTTTTCTCTTAATGTCTACTTTAATTTGCTTAGTTATCCAGGCTGGTGACGAAGTCTTATAATACGGGGCGCGGATGTGGATGGATTGGCGTTGGATATCTTCAGGGCGTCTCGTATTAATTAAGCCTGACTAGAGAGAGATAACATCATGTTTATTAACGATGACAATTATGTCATTAACAAATTACAAAAATGGTACAGCAAATACCAAATAAACAATGGTAACAATAAAAACAGCAATGTAATAATAACGTTGACTGATGACTTCAAAGTGGTGACGTCAGCTGGTGACGTCGGCTGGTGACGTCGACTGATGACGTCAAAGTGCCGTCGGAGGACGGCGTGGACTCGACGATGGCGGCTTGCTACGGTCGAGCAGCAGCTGAGGAAGGCGGCGGCGTGCGGCTTGATGACGTCGGCGTGGGACGTGGAGGACCTTCTCTCAGTGGATGTCTTCAGAGCAACTGGGACTTCGCTACCAGTTGGTGGAGACAGAATCGTACCTGATTCTGTGGCGGCGAGAAGGTGATGACGTCGACTGGGGACGTGGAGGACCTTCTCTCATCGAAGATGTCTTCCACGGTGTAACCGGGACTTAGCCAGCGGTTGAAGATGTCTTCGGTTTCTTTAAAGGTGCAATCGGGACTTAGCCAGCGATTGTTGAAGAGGTGCAACTGGGACTTAGCCAGCAGTTGTTGAAGATGTCTTCGTAAAGGTGCAATCGGGACTTAGCCAGCGATTGTTGAAGAGGTGCAACTGGGACTTAGCCAGCAGTTGTTGAAGATGTCTTCGTAAAGGTGCAATCGGGACTTAGCCAGCGATTGTGATGAGTGAGAGTCTGGAGCGACTCTGCCTGTAGCAGCAAATTCGTCTCCTTTTATACCCGTGGCTTGTGTGGACAGTGTACCGTTGTCATAGTTACTGCATACGCAAGCAATTGCTTAGCATTTCTTTCGCAGTTTCTGATTTTCACATTAGTTCGTGCAGCGGCGATAGATGGCAGGACGGGTACGTGCAACAGTGATTGCTATATGTAATTCGCGTAGCGGCGGTAGATGGCAGGACGGGTATGTGCAACAGCGATTGACAGATGTAGGGTGAAGTTTGTTCATTAAGATGGCGTCCGGTAACAATTACTAGCAAATTTCACTGGAACACAGATATCAAAAAATCTATATAAAACTGAATAAAAATATTGACAAGCATCATTAATATCAGTAAAGTTCTTTAAAATATTCCAGTCAAATTGACTTATTAAATTGTACAATTCAGGATAATTCGCACGTTTAAAATCATAAGATGTGGAATTAATTTTATCGAAACAATTGATTTCTTTGAAATGGAAATTCGAAAGTATAATGTTTAATGCTGGATGGTGTAAATACTCAACATCAACCAGTAAATCAGTCTCACGTTTTACAGTACATGGCACATTTGACATGACTAAATCTAATATTTTATTGTTAGTATTCAGTATTTCATTGTATTGTTTTAAATCAAAGTAAGTTATAAAGTTATTAAATAATAAAACTGTTGAATTCGGATTACCTGATACATAACTAGGAATATTAAAATCGCCAAGAATTAGAAAATTATTCCCATAAAGAAATGGGAGACTTTCAAAAAATTCGAATATTTTTTTATAACACTCAAGTGACATAGCAGGAGGAATATAAACATTGAATACATACAAATTTTTATCATGAGTAGTTATTTTAACACAAACAATATCAATAATATTGGGTAGAAGATGCAAATAATTGTCTAAGTTCACATTAGCTGCCAGAATATTGTTTTTGATGAGAAGTAGGGCACCACCACCTCTAGATTTATTGCATAAGGAAAATTTAGGATCGGCGCGAAACACACTGAAAGAACCATCACTGATTTCTGAATTTAAAACACTATCACTAAGCCAGGTTTCGGATAACGCTATGATTTCATAATGAGTTTGTGACAAAGCAGAGATAAGTAGATCAGTCTTCATATTAAGTCCTTGAATATTTTGATAGTAGATACTGAGATTTTCAACGGAGTTGCTGGACAGAGGCGAGTTTAGTTTTTTTTCTTTGTTATAGTTGGTAAGCCATTTTTATACAAAATAATTAGATCTTCTCCTTTAGATTTTCGTTCAATTAATTGAGTTCTAAGCTGCTTGTAATATTGAAGTTGCATTGGAGTTTTATCATTATTAATATAAATATTATTAAACTCTGGAAAATTACGAGCATTTTTACCATTGCGAATTAATTGTTTAGCATTATTTGAATCAGGAAAACATACTTTTATTAGACGTGGGTTGCTGTTACTTGGCAATTTAGAACCAATTCGAAATGATTTAATATTTGCAATATTTACTTCGGGCGCAATCTTATTAATTATTTCAGATGTTTTATTGGATAGATTCTCGTTTTCTGATTCAGGTAATCCCGAAATAATAACGTTTCGTTCACGGCTTTTACGCTGATCAATTTCATTTATAAGTGTTTCAAATTGGTTAGATTCATGAGAGGCTTTTATAGTTTGAAGTTCCTTTTTAACTTCAGTGAGTTGAACTTGTAGATCAAGAACTATTTGCTTCAGTGAAAAAACTGTGTCAGCGTTGATTAAACAGTCGTTACAATAAATTTTAATTGACCGTGTGCTCGTACGTGTAAACCGTATAGCATCATCAGCTGTTAGATGAACACAGGAAAGATGAACCAGTTTTTGACACCCGTCACATTTTATAGATTTATTTAGTTCTTTGCTTATATTATTTTTACAATTTGGACACAATGACATGATTGACGATCGTCGGGTAAGATCGGACAGCTCGTTCAGTCGAAAGAGATACGAAGTTTAAACAACGAACGTATGGCACCCAAGGTTGTAATGTAATTACTTAAGTCAAAGATTGTTCAATTAAGTCTCACCAAAAATATGCAAAAATCGACTTAAAGTACACCATGTGGAGAACTTGATTCACTTGAAACTGGAACACACGCACTTATTGGAAAAATAAAGTATACCAACAGAAAAATAATGTTTATGTTTAAACTATAGTCACTTGATATGAATTTTAAGATCACTTTTTTAAGAATTATAGCAAAAAAATAACAGCTGCAACAACAGCGATATACTCTCTTCAACTCTCTAAATAAAATATATCATTTTGATTCTTGGATTTTTGCGACATTTTATTTGGTTCTCTCTGCTTGAGGTTTTTGTCGTGGTTTCCCTCTTGCGATTTAAGGCGAATGCCGAAGAGTTATTTTATTTTCCATGACAGAACTTTGTGTTCGAATCACTCAGTTCGTTCTAAATTATTATAATGATATTAAGATGATTTTTCTTTTATTCTGGATATTTATTGGTTTCAATAAATGCACAAGGTGTGACTTCACAGTCATGTCTTTTGGAAGGATTTTTAACTCTTTCATTTCAATTGAACCTATCCCGATTCCCCCACCATTGATAGCTACTTCGTATTACGGACATTTTTGGGGTTACATTTATTTTATTACAAACACAACGTAGGCGACGATTGACGGTAATTTTTACACTAGACGATTGTACTGTTACAGTGTTGGTGAAATCAAGATAAAACTGATGCTTTAAGCACGCAAAAGCATACAAAACGCCGTTTTCAAGTATTTAAACTGTCATATTCATGTATATGTCGTGTGTAATGGCTTATGTTTGCAAAATAAACATAAAATAGCTGTTTTCAGCTTGCAAAAACATACAAAATGCTGTTTTCAAGTATTTAAACTGTCATATTCATGTTTATATCATGTATAATGGCTAATGTTGGTGAATCAAGATAATATTGTTGTTTTCAGCTTGCAAAAGTATACAAAACACCGTTTTATAATATTTAAACTGTCATATTTATGTATATGTGGTGTGTAATGGCTTATGTTTGCAAAATCATGATAAAATATCTGTTTTAAGCTTGCAAAAACATACAAAATGCTGTTTTCAAGTATTTGAACTGTCATATTCATGTTTCTGTCGTGTATAATGGCTATTGTTGTTGAAATCAACATAAAATTGCTGTTTTAAGCATGCAAAAACATACAAAATGCTGTTTTCAAGTTTTTTAACTGTAATGGCTTATGTTTGCAAAATCAAGATAAAATAGCTGTTTTCAGCTTGCAAAAACATACAAAACGCTGTTTTCAAGTATTTAAACTGTCATATTCATGTATATGTTTTGTGTAATGGCTTATGTTTTCAAAATCAAGATAAAATAGCTGTTTTCAGCTTGAATAAACATACAAAACGCGGTTTTCAAGTATTTGAACTGTCATATTCATGTTTCTGTCGTGTATAAACACTAATGTTGGTGAAATTAAGATAAAATTACTGTTTTAAGCATGAAAAAGCAAACAAAACGCCGATTTCAAGTATTTAAACTGTCATATTCATGTATATGGCGTATGTAATGGCTTATGTTTGCAAAATCAAGATAAAATAGCTGTTTTAAGCATGCAAAAGCATACAAAACGCCGTTTTCAAGTATTTAAACTGTCATATTCATGTATATGCCGTGTGTAATGTTATGTTTGCAAAATCAAAATAAAATAGCTGTTTTGAGCATTCAAAAGCATACAAAACGCCGTTTTCAAGAATTTAAACTGTCATATTCATGTATATGTCGTGTGTAATGGCTTATGTTTGCAAAATCAAGATAAATTTGCTGTTTTCAGCTTGCAAAAACATACAAAACTCTGTTTTCAAGAATTTGAACTGTCATATTCATGTTTCTGTCGTGTATGATGACTAATGTTATTGAAATCAAGATAAAATTGTTGTTTTCAGCTTGCAAAAGCATACAAAACACCGTTTTAAAGTATTTAAACTGTCATATTCATGTATATGTCGTTTGTAATGGCTTATGTTTGCAAAATCACTATAAAATTGCTGTCTTCAGCTTGCAAAAACATACAAAATGCTGTTTTCAATTATTTAAACGGTCATATTCATGTTTCTGTCGTGTATAACGGCTAATGTTGGTGAAATCAAGATAAAATTGTTGTTTTGAGCATGCAAAAGCATACAAAACACCGTTTTCAAGTATTTAAACTGTCATATTCATGTATATGTCGTGTGTAATGGCTTTTGTTTGCACAATCAAGATAAAATAGCTGTTTTCAGCTTGCAAAAACATACAAAATGCTGTTTTCAAGTGTTTAAACTGTCATATTCATGTTTCTGTCGTGTATAATGGCTAATGTTAGTGAAATCAAGATAAAATTGTTGTTTTAAGCATGCAAAAGCATACAAAACACCGTTTTCAAGTATTTAAACTGTCATATTCATGTATATGTCGTGTGTAATGGCTTATGATTGCAAAATCAAGATCAAATAGCTGTTTTCAGCTTGCAAAAACATACAAAACGCTGTTTTCAAGTATGTAAACATTCATGTTCATGTTTTTGTCGTGTATAATGGCTAATGTTGGTGAAATCAAGGTAAAATTGCTCTTTTAAGCATGCAAAAGCATACAAAACACCGTTTTCAAGTATTTAAACTGTTATATTCATGTATATGTCGTGTGTAATGGCTTTTGTTTGCAAAATCAAGATAAAATAGCGGTTTTCAGCTTGCAAGAGCATACGAAATGCTCTTTTCAAGTATTTAAACTGTCATATTCATGTTTCTGTCGTGAATAATGGTTAGTGTTGGTGAAATCAAGATAAAATTGATGTTTTCAGCTTGCAAAAGCATACAAAACACCGTTTTAAAATATTTAAACTGTCATATTTATGTATATGTGGTGTGTAATGGCTCATGTTTGCAAAATCAAGATAAAATAGCTGTTTTAAGCATGCAAAAGCATACAAAACGCGGTTTTTAAGTATTTAAACTGTCATATTCATGTATATGTCGTGTGCAATGGCTTACGTTTGCAAAATCAAGATAAATTTGCTGTTTTCAGCTTGCAAAAACATACAAAACGCTGTTTTCAAGTATTTAAACTGTCATATTCATGTTTCTGTCGTGTATAATGGCTAATGTTGGTGAAATCAATATAAAATTGCTGTTTTAAGCATGCAAAAACATACAAAACGCTGTTTTCAAGTATTTAAACTGTCATATTCATGTCGTGTGTAATGGCTTTTGTTTGCACAATCAAGATAAAATAGCTGTTTTCAGCTTGCAAAAACATACAAAATGCTGTTTTCAAGTATGTAAACTATCATATTTATGTTTCTGTCGTGTATAATGGCTAATGTTAGTGAAATCAAGATAAAATTGTTGTTTTAAGCATGCAAAAGCATACAAAACACGGTTTTCAAGTATTTAAACTGTCTTATTCATGTATATGTCGTGTGTAATGGCTTTTGTTTGCAAAATCAAGATAAAATAGCTGTTTTCAACTTGAAAAAACATACAAAATGCTGTTTTCCAGTATTTTAACTACCATATTCATGTTTCTGTCGTGTATAATAGCTAATTTTAGTGAAATCAAGATAAAATTGTTGTTTCAAGCATGAAAAAGCATACAAATCACCGTTTTCAAGTATTTAAACTGTCATATTCATGTATATGTCGTGTGTAATGGCTTATGTTTGCAAAATCAAAATAAAATAGATGTTTTCAGCTTGCAAAATCATACAAAACTCTGTTTTCAAGAATTTGAACTGTCATATTCATGTTTCTGTCGTGTATGATGACTAATGTTATTGAAATCAAGATAAAATTGTTGTTTTAAGCATGCAAAAGCATACAAAATGCCGTTTTCAAGTATTTAAACTGTCATATTCATGTTTCTGTCGTGTATAATGGCTAATGTTGATGAAATCAAGATAAAATTGCTGTTTTAAGCATGCAAAAGCATACAAAACGCCGTTTTTAAGAATTTAAACTGTCACATTCATGTATATGTCGTGTGTAATGGCTTATGTTTGCAAAATCAAAATAAAATAGATGTTTTCAGCTTGCAAAAACATACAAAACTCTGTTTTCAAGAATTTGAACTGTCATATTCATGTTTCTGTCGTGTATGATGACTAATGTTATTGAAATCAAGATAAAATTGCTGTTTTAAGCATGCAAAAGCATACAAAATGCCGTTTTCAAGTATTTAAACTGTCATATTCATGTTTCTGTCGTGTATAATGGCTAATGTTGGTGAAATAAAGATAAAATTGTTGTTTCCAGCTTGCAAAAGCATACAAAACACCGTTTTAAAGAATTAAAACTGTCATATTCGTGTATATGTCGTTTGTAATGGCTTATGTTTGCAAAATCACTATAAAATAGCTGTCTTCAGCTTGCAAAAACATACAAAATGCTGTTTTCAAGTATTTAAACGGTCATATTCATGTTTCTGTCGTGTATAACGGCTAATATTGGTGAAATCAAGATAAAATTGTTGTTTTGAGCATGCAAAAGCATACAAAACACCGTTTTCAAGTATTTAAACTGTCATATTCATGTATATGTCGTGTGTAATGGCTTTTGTTTGCACAATCAAGATAAAATAGCTGTTTTCAGCTTGCAAAAACATACAAAATGCTGTTTTCAAATATTTAAACTGTCATATTCATGTTTCTGTCGTGTATAATGGCTAATGTTAGTGAAATCAAGATAAAATTGTTGTTTTAAGCATGCAAAAGCATACAAAACACCGTTTTCAAGTATTTAAACTGTCATATTCATGTATATGTCGTGTGTAATGGCTTATGTTTTCAAAATCAAGATAAAATAGTTGTTTTCAGCTTGCTAAAACATTCAAAACGCTGTTTTCAAGTATATTAACTGTCATATTCATTTTTCTGTCGTGTATAATGGCTAATGTTGGTGAAATCAAGGTAAAATTGCAGTTTTAAGCATGCAAAAGCATAAAAAACACGGTTTTCAAGTATTTAAACTCTCTTATTCATGTATACGTCGTGTGTAATGGCTTTTGTTTGCAAAATCAAGATAAAATAGCTGTTTTCAGCTTGCAAAAACATACAAAATGCTGTTTTCCAGTATTTTAACTGCCATATTCATGTTTCTGTCGTGTATAATAGCTAATTTTAGTGAAATCAAGATAAAATTGTTGTTTCAAGCATGCAAAAGCATACAAATCACCGTTTTCAAGTATTTAAACTGTCATATTCATGTATATGTCGTGTGTAATGGCTTATGATTGCAAAATCAAGATAAAATAGTTGTTTTCAGCTTGCAAAAACATACAAAACGCTGTTTTCAAGTATGTAAACATTCATGTTCAAGTTTTTGTCGTGTATAATGGCTAATGTTGGTGAAATCAAGGTAAAATTTCTGTTTTAAGCATGCAAAAGCATACAAAACACCGTTTTCAAGTATTTAAACTGTTATATTCATGTATATGTCGTGTGTAATGGCTTTTGTTTGCAAAATCAAGATAAAATAGCGGTTTTCAGCTTGCAAGAACATACAAAATGCTCTTTTCAAGTATTTAAACTGTCATATTCATGTTTCTGTCGAGAATAATGGTTAGTGTTGGTGAAATCAAGATAAAACTGATGCTTTAAGCACGCAAAAGCATACAAAACGCCGTTTTCAAGTATTTAAACTGTCATATTCATGTATATGTCGTGTGTAATGGCTTATGTTTGCAAAATAAATATAAAATAGCTGTTTTCAGCTTGCAAAAACATACAAAATGCAGTTTTCAAGTATTTAAACTGTCATATTCATGTTTATGTCATGTATAATGGCTAATGTTGGTGAAATCAAGATAAAATTGTTGTTTTCAGCTTGCAAAAGCATACAAAACACCGTTTTAAAATATTTAAATTGTCATATTAGTGTATATGTGGTGTGTAATGGCTTATGTTTGCAAAATCATGATAAAATATCAGTTTTCAGATTGCAAAAACATACAAAATGCTGTTTTCAAGTATTTGAACTGTCATATTCATGTTTCTGTCGTGTATAATGGCTATTGTTGTTGAAATCAACATAAAATTGCTGTTTTAAGAATGCAAAAACATACAAAACGCTGTTTTCAAGTATTTAAACTGTCATATTCATGTTTCTGTCGTGTATAATGGCTAATGTTGGTGAAATCAATATAAAATTGCTGTTTTAAGCATGCAAAAACATACAAAACGCTGTTTTCAAGTATTTAAACTGTCGTATTTATGTCGTGTGTAATGGCTTTTGTTTGCACAAATAAGATAAAATAGCTGTTTTCAGCTTGCAAAAACATACAAAATGCTGATTTCAAGTATTTAATCTGTCATATTCATGTTTCTGTCGTGTATAATGGCTAATGTTAGTGAAATCAAGATAAAATTGTTGTTTTAAGCATGCAAAAGCATACAAAACACCGTTTTCAAGTATTTAAACTGTCATATTCATGTATATGTCGTGTGTAATGGCTTATGTTTGCAAAATCAAGATAAAATAGTTGTTTTCAGCTTGCTAAAACATTCAAAACGCTGTTTTCAAGTATTTTAACTGTCATATTCATTTTTTTGTCGTGTATAATGGCTAATGTTGGTGAAATCAAGGTAAAATTGCTGTTTTAAGCATGCAAAAGCATACAAAACACGGTTTACAAGTATTTAAACTGTCTTATTCATGTATATGTCGTGTGTAATGGCTTTTGTTTGCAAAATCAAGATAAAATAGCTGTTTTCAACTTGCAAAAACATACAAAATGCTGTTTTCCAGTATTTTAACTGCCATATTCATGTTTCTGTCGTGTATAATAGCTAATTTTAGTGAAATCAAGATAAAATTGCTGTTTTAAGCATGCAAAAGCATACAAAATGCCGTTTTCAAGTATTTAAACTGTCATATTCATGTATATGTCGTATGTAATGGCTTATGTTTGCAAAATCAAAATAAAATAGATGTTTTCAGCTTGCAAAAACATACAAAACTCTGTTTTCAAGAATTTGAACTGTCATATTCATGTTTCTGTCGTGTATGATGACTAATGTTATTGAAATCAAGATAAAATTGCTGTTTTAAGCATGCAAAAGCATACAAAATGCCGTTTTCAAGTATTTAAACTGTCATATTCATGTTTCTGTCGTGTATAATGGCTAATGTTGATGAAATCAAGATAAAATTGCTGTTTTAAGCATGCAAAAGCATACAAAACGCCGTTTTCAAGTATTTAAACTGTCACATTCATGTATATGTCGTGTGTAATGGCTTATGTTTGCAAAATCAAAATAAAATAGATGTTTTCAGCTTGCAAAAACATACAAAACTCTGTTTTCAAGAATTTGAACTGTCATATTCATGTTTCTGTCGTGTATGATGACTAATGTTATTGAAATCAAGATAAAATTGCTGTTTTAAGCATGCAAAAGCATACAAAATGCCGTTTTCAAGTATTTAAACTGTCATATTCATGTTTCTGTCGTGTATAATGGCTAATGTTGGTGAAATAAAGATAAAATTGTTGTTTCCAGCTTGCAAAAGCATACAAAACACCGTTTTAAAGAATTAAAACTGTCATATTCATGTAAATAGTTGTTTTCAGCTTGCTAAAACATTCAAAACGCTGTTTTCAAGTATTTTAACTGTCATATTCATTTTTCTGTCGTGTATAATGGCTAATGTTGGTGAAATCAAGGTAAAATTGCTGTTTTAAGCATGCAAAAGCATACAAAACACGGTTTTCAAGTATTTAAACTCTCTTATTCATGTATACGTCGTGTGTAATGGCTTTTGTTTGCAAAATCAAGATAAAATAGCTGTTTTTAGCTTGCAAAAACATACAAAATGCTGTTTTCCAGTATTTTAACTGCCATATTCATGTTTCTGTCGTGTATAATAGCTAATTTTAGTGAAATCAAGATAATATTGTTGTTTCAAGCATGCAAAAGCATACAAATCACCGTTTTCAAGTATTTAAACTGTCATATTCATGTATATGTCGTGTGTAATGGCTTATGATTGCAAAATCAAGATAAAATAGCTGTTTTCAGCTTGCAAAAACATACAACACGCTGTTTTCAAGTATGTAAACTTTCATGTTCATGTTTTTGTCGTCTTTAATGGCTAATGTTGGTGAAATCAAGGAAAAATTGCTGTTTTAAGCATGCTAAATCATACAAAACACCGTTTTCAAGTATTTATACTGTCATATTTATATATATGTCGTGTGTAATGGCTTATGTTTGCAAAATAAATATAAAATAGCTGTTTTCAGCTTGCAAAAACATACAAAATGCTGTTTTCAAGTATTTAAACTGTCATATTTATGTTTATGTCATGTATAATGGCTAATGTTGGTGAAATCAAGATAAAATTGTTGTTTTCAGCTTGCAAAAGCATACAAAACACCGTTTAAAAGTATTTAAACTGTTATATTCATGTATATGTCGTTTGTAATGGCTTATGTTTGCAAAATCACTATAAAATAGCTGTCTTCAGCTTGCAAAAACATACAAAATGCTGTTTTCAAGTATTTAAACGGTCATAATAATGTTTCTGTCGTGTATAACGGCTAATGTTGGTGAAATCAAGATAAAATTGTTGTTTTGAGCATGCAAAAGCATACAAAACACCGTTTTCAAGTATTTAAACTGTCATATTAATGTATATGTCGTGTGTAATGGCTTTTGTTTGCACAATCAAGATAAAATAGCTGTTTTCAGCTTGCAAAAACATACAAAATGCTGTTTTCAAGTATTTAAACTGTCATATTCATAATTCTGTCGTGAATAATGGTTAATGTTGAAGCGGTACGACAATTTCGAAATATATTTTTTATTTTAATTGTGTTAATATTGTTTTCTATGGCCATAGTAATGTTTTGTTTTGGTATCAATTCTGTTTTCTTTTGTGTGTATGTTTTTTTGTGGTTTATGCTATTTTCGGAAGGCTCCGAGGGCCGAGCGCACGTGTCCGCTACGTCATGAGATGACATCAGCGCGTTCGAAGTAAACAACTTGACCGATGCGAGCGGGCTCGTTGTGAGGTCTGCGACGTACCAGCGCAGCTGCTCTCCTGGCGTCAGCAGTCTACCATGGCGGAGAGTGGAGAGGTAACTGACTGCGCGTGGCACCCTGGGTTTTTCTGAGGGAACGAGAGGGAAATTTTTGTATATATACTGTAAAATCTGCTTCAGTCGAGGAGACCATGCGTGGTCTCCACTCTGACTTCATGTTAGCGTGAGTCTAGGAGTTCTCACCTTCCTTTTACCCATCTTATTGCTTTGGTACTCGAGGCATTCCTTTTACCCATCTTATTGCTTTGGTACTCGAGGCATTCCTTTTACCCATCTTATTGCTTTGGTACTCGAGGCACTGATGGAATCCTTTTCCCCATCTTATTGCTTTGGCACTCGAGGCACTGATGGAATCCTTTTCCCCATCTTATTGCTTTGGCACTCGAGGCACTGATGGAATCCTTTTCCCCATCTTATTGCTTTGGTACTCGAGGCACTGATGGAATCCTTTTACCCATCTTATTGCTTTGGCACTCAAGGCACTGATGGAATCCTTTTACCCATCTTATTGCTTTGGCACTCGAGGCACTGATGTTCCTTTTACTCATCCTGTTACCTTTGGCCAAGGTACGGATGAGATCCTTAACTACCGCTCTTGCTGCTTTGGCAGGAGTTTCCTGTTACCCATCATAATCTTTGTTTGTGGAACTCTCGACTTAATGACATGATTCAGTTTTAAGAATGGTTATTTCTCACAAAAATAACAATTCACTTTGGGGCAAGATTAGTTTGCGATACTGACAACGGCCAAAATGATATAATTTTTGAGTTTTGAGTAATTCTTTGATCAAGTGTTTTCTGTTTTTTATGTGCATGAATGCACCAACGACTATGTGCAATAAATGCACCAACGTTAACAAACTTCTCCATGTGGAGACACCCTGTGCTTTGCACAGACTACGAATTTCTCTGTAAAGAGTCAACTGTACATGCAATTACACTTGTGCAGTATAAACTACGATAACAGAAAACACTGATTCACTAATTTAACAGTAAATAATCTGAGTGTTGAATACACTGTGAAATTGTTGTGGTTCGTCTGGAAGTATCAATGTTGTTCAATTTATGATATATTTAAATCTGATAAACATCATTTTGATTCTTGGATTTTTGCGACATTTTATTTGGTTCTCTCTGCTTGAGGTTTTTGTCGTGGTTTCCTTTTGCGATTTAAGGCGAATGCCGGAGAGTTATTTTATTTTCCATGACAGAACTTTGTGTTCGAATCACTCAGTTCGTTCTAAATTATTATAATAATATTAAGATGATTTTTCTTTTATTCTGGATATTTATTGGTTTCAATAAATGCACAAGGTGTGACTTCACAGTCATGTCTTTTGGAAGGAATTTTAACTCTTTCATTTCAACTGAACCTATCCCGATTCCCCCACCATTGATAGCTACTTCCTATTACGGACATTTTTGGGTTTACATTTATTTTATTACAAACACAACGTAGGCGACGATTGACGGTAATTTTTACACTAGACGATTGTACTGTTACAGTGTTGGTGAAATCAAGATAAAACTGATGCTTTAAGCACGCAAAAGCATACAAAACGCCGTTTTCAAGTATTTAAACTGTCATATTCATGTATATGTCGTGTGTAATGGCTTATGTTTGCAAAATAAACATAAAATAGCTGTTTTCAGCTTGCAAAAACATACAAAATGCTGTTTTCATGTATTTAAACTGTCATGTTCATGTTTATATCATGTATAATGGCTAATGTTGGTGAAATCAAGATAAAATTGTTGTTTTCAGCTTGCAAAAGTATACAAAACACCGTTTTAAAATATTTAAACTGTCATATTTATGTATATGTGGTGTGTAATGGCTTATGTTTGCAAAATCATGATAAAATATCTGTTTTAAGCTTGCAAAAACATACAAAATGCTGTTTTCAAGTATTTGAACTGTCATATTCATGTTTCTGTCGTGTATAATGGCTATTGTTGTTGAAATCAACATAAAATTGCTGTTTTAAGCATGCAAAAACATACAAAATGCTGTTTTCAAGTTTTTTAACTGTCATATTCATATATATGTCATGTGTAATGGCTTATGTTTGCAAAATCAAGATAAAATAGCTGTTTTCAGCTTGAAAAAACATACAAAACGCTGTTTTCAAGTATTTAAACTGTCATATTCATGTATATGTCCTGTGTAATGGCTTATGTTTTCAAAATCAAGATAAAATAGCTGTTTTCAGCTTGAATAAACATACAAAACGCTGTTTTCAAGTATTTGAACTGTCATATTCATGTTTCTGTCGTGTATAAACACTAATGTTGGTGAAATCAAGATAAAATTACTGTTTTAAGCATGAAAAAGCAAACAAAACGCCGATTTCAAGTATTTAAACTGTCATATTCATGTATATGGCGTATGTAATGGCTTATGTTTGCAAAATCAAGATAAAATAGCTGTTTTAAGCATGCAAAAGCATACAAAACGCCGTTTTCAAGTATTTAAACTGTCATATTCATGTATATGCCGTGTGTAATGTTATGTTTGCAAAATCAAGATAAAATAGCTGTTTTGAGCATTCAAAAGCATACAAAACGCCGTTTTCAAGAATTTAAACTGTCATATTCATGTATATGTCGTGTGTAATGGCTTATGTTTGAAAACCAAGATAAAATTGCTGTTTTCAGCTAGCAAAAACATACAACATGCCGTTTTCAAGTATTTAAACTGTCATATTCATGTTTCTGTCGTGTATAATGGCCAATGTTGGCGAAATCAGAATAAAATTGCAGTTTAAAGCATGCAAAAGCATACAAAACGCCGTTTTCAAGTATTTAAACTGTCATATTCATGTATGTGTCATGTGTATTGGCTTATGTTTGCAAAATCAAAATAAAATAGATGTTTTCAGTTTGCAAAAACATACAAAACTCTGTTTTCAAGAATTTGAACTGTCACATTCATGTTTCTGTCGTGTATGATGACTAATGTTATTGAAATCAAGATAAAATTGCTGTTTTAAGCATGCAAAAGCATGCAAAATGCCGTTTTCAAGTATTTCAACTGTCATATTTATGTTTCTGTCGTGTATAATGGCTAATGTTGATGAAATCAAGATAAAATTGCTGTTTTAAGCATGCAAAAGCATACAAAACGCCGTTTTCAAGTATTTAAACTGTCACATTCATGTTTCTGTCTTGTATAATGGCTAACGTTGGTGAAATCAAGATAAAATTGTTGTTTTCAGCTTGCAAAAGCATACAAAACACCGTTTTCAAGTATTTAAACTGTCATATTCATGTATATGTCGTGTGTAATGGCTTTTGTTTGCACAATCAAGATAAAATAGCTGTTTTCAGCTTGCAAAAACATTCAAAACGCTGTTTTTAAGTATTTTAACTGTCATATTCATTTTTCTGTCGTGTATAATGGCTAATGTTGGTGAAATCAAGGTAAAATTGCTGTTTTAAGCATGCAAAAGCATACAAAACACCGTTTTCAAGTATTTAAACTGTTATATTCATGTATATGTCGTGTGTAATGGCTTTTGTTTGCAAAATCAAGATAAAATAGCGGTTTTCAGCTTGCAAGAACATACAAAATGCTCCTTTCAAGTATTTAAACTGTCATATTCATGTTTCTGTCGTGAATAATGGTTAGTGTTGGTGAAATCAAGATAAAACTGATGCTTTAAGCACGCAAAAGCATACAAAACGCCGTTTTCAAGTATTTAAACTGTCATATTCATGTATATGTCGTGTGTAATGGCTTATGTTTGCAAAATAAATATAAAATAGCTGTTTTCAGCTTGCAAAAACATACAAAATGCTGTTTTCAAGTATTTAAACTGTCATATTCATGTTTATGTCATGTATAATGGCTAATGTTGGTGAAATCAAGATAAAATTGTTGTTTTCAGCTTGCAAAAGCATACAAAACACCGTTTTAAAATATTTAAGAGAGTCTCTTATCGACCTAGATAGAGTTAAGTAGTGTCTGCTCAGCACGTGTATATTTATTGAAGAACAACAGTTCCAACAACGAGTTCCAGCAACCAGCCAGTATCAACTACCAAGTAAGACTGCGCTTGTGCTCTTTTTAAGACCCGCAAGGGCAATATGCCCTATTTCCCAAATTATCCGCCCCAATACCAAAAAAATCACCAACTAGAGACACCTCTTGTCATATTTGAACAAGACTAAACAAAACCCAAACCAACTATTCTACTAACAATTAACTCCATACAACCGCTCACCGATGGCGCTAGCCGCCAAAAACTCTTCCAAAAACATCGAAAACTTACCAAACACAATGACCAGCTTATTCAATTTAAACAACAACACTTTTGCAAATATTGCGAAGAAAAAATCACAACAAAACTACTTTCCATAAAAAGACCAAGCCATCTTAATGCCATCATTAGAAGAACTGAAGATACGAGATTACATAATAAATAGCGGCGAAATAATCCAACCCAAAAACATCCTCTTCGCTTCACGAATTTCCAATAATAGAATCTGTATGTACCTAAACAACAAAAACACTGTAGATAAATTAATAAACGAACATGAGTATATAACAATTAATAACCATGAAATCAATATAAGAAGACTGGTAACACCCTCTAAAAGAATCATTTTGTCAAATGTGTGCCCTTCTATACCACATGAAACTATAGAAAAACATTTGAAACAAATGAATATTAAAATTGTATCCCCCATTAACTTCTTGCGGGTAGGAATACAGGAGGAAGAATACTCGCACATACTAAGTTTCAGACGATCGCTCTATATAGCACCTGACGACAAAAATCCCATTCCAGACTCAATTCTGTTAGATTACGAAGAAACACAATACAGAATATTTATAACTGACGAGATCACAAACTGCTTCATTTGCAAAAAACCGGGGCATAATACCAACCAGTGCGAACAACTCCAAAACCTACAAAACAGACAACAAGAACCACAACAAATACAACAAGAAGAACAACAACTACAATTACAACAAAACACATCAACAAACATAAATTATATAACGGCATTCCCATCACTGAATAACAAAAAAATGTTAGACTCTCAGCACACAGCAACAAAAAGAACACGCTCCGAAACAACTGAAAACACCAATAGCGAGTCTGAAAACGACATTACTACCCCAACAACATCGAGCAAAGCCTTGGAAGAAAACGACAACAGCCACGAAATAAAAAGGAAGAATCCAAATCTAAATAAAAAATCAAGAACTCAGGAACCCCTTAAACAAGTCGAAATAGAAATGAATAACAATCCAAGCAAATATGTACTCAACTATAACCAACTCAGCGATTTTCTAGAAAACGTACATGGCTCAAATGAAAAACTCAACATTGCTGAAGAATACACAGATAATCCCAAAGAACTTCTGAATACTCTAAATAGCCTCTACCCATTCCTAACAGACCCTGGTATGAAAAGAAAATTTACAAGACTACAAGGCAAAATGAAGGAGCAACTAGCTCACAGATTAAAAAAAAAAAACAAATACTCAATAAAAAGCTAAAACAATGTCAATAGTCCAGTGGAACCCAAACGGCTTCTATACCCACATAGAAGACATACAAATCTTAATTAAAAAATACCAACCAGAATTCTTATGCATTCAAGAATCTAGACATAAAGAAAACCAAAGCGCCACACTAAAGAGCTACACCTTTCACAGGAAAGACAGACAAAACGACTTTGCCAGCGGCGGAGTTGCCATCCTTGTAAAGGATACGGTACAAGCTGAAGAAATCAAACTAAATACCACTCTGGAAGCAGTAGCCATTAAAACACACTTTCCCCAAAACCTAACAATTTGCTGCGTATATATCCCTCCAGATGAAAACCCTAGTGCTAATTGTTTAACAAACCTTCTACTACAATTGCCTAAGCCTAGAATTATCCTGGGAGATTTCAATGCTCACAACTATAGTTGGGGATCAACATACGAAAACAACAGAGGAAAAACAGTAAACGATGTGATGGCGAACTCGTACTTATGAATGATGGAAGTATGACCCATTTCTGCACAAGAACTGGAACAGAATCAGCGATAGATCTGACTTTCATTGAGCCTGAAATAGCAACAAACTTCATATGGGAAAGCACAAAATACTGGTACAACGGCGGACACTACCCCATCATAATTAACCACTTAGATAAAATATTACCAACAAGTCACCAAATAATGAAAAAATGGAACCTTAAGAAAGCAGACTGGCACGCATACTCCTCACGCATGGAAGCCATGGACACTAAATGGACATACAATAACGGAGACGAAGCACTGAATACATTAATAGGAAATATAAAATCCGCTGCAGAAGAAACCATAGGATATAAAGGCATAAACAAAGTGAAAAAGACAGTACCGTGGTGGAATGAAGACTGCAAAAAGGCAATAAAAAATAACAAAAAGGCTTTCTACACATATAAAGCAAATAAAACAATGGAAAATCTAATAAACTTTAAAAGAACCTGAGCTGTAGCCCGAAGAACTATAAAACTAAACAAAAAAAAATCATGGGAAAAATACGTCTCCGAAATAAATACAACAACACCAGTAAATGAAATATGGAACAAAATCAGGAATATTAAAGGGAAAAAATCTATCGCAGATATAACCACAATAATAGATAACAACACTCCACTCACAAAACCAGAAGACATAACAAATAAACTAGCTGAAAAATTCGAGGAATACTCCAGCGATGATCAGTACTCTACCGCATTTCAAATCTTCAAACACGCAGAAGAAAAAACAGAACCAAACCCAGAAATCAATACTCAATCACCCCTTAATGATCCAATCACACAAGAAGAACTACAAACCATAGTCAGCGAATTAAAATGTAATAGCAGCCCCGGACCAGACAACATCCCTTACGAACTTATCAAACACCTCCCGGAAAAAATTCTAAATTTTATACTTCAAATATTTAATTACATATGGACCTCCAAGAACTTTCCAACTCAATGGAAAACAGTAATGATAATTCCAATACTGAAACCAAATAAAGACCTAACAAAGCCAGAAAATTATCGACCTATAGCGCTTTCAAATAGTATAGCCAAAATATTTGAAAAAATTGTTAATACCAGGCTCATATGGTACGTGGAAAAAGAAAATATACTTATGAATACACAATGTGGATTTCGAAAAGGACGAACAACTGTTGATCACATAGTACACCTGACTTCCGAGGTTCAAAAGTCATTCAAAAATAAACAACACCTAATTGCAGTCCTTTTCGATCTGCACAAAGCTTATGACACAGTGTGGAAACACTTAATATTGAAAACACTTGCTGACCAAAATATTACAGGAAACATGTACTATTTCATAAAAAACTTTCTTGCAAACAGAAAGTTCCAAGTAAAAGCAAACGGACATATATCTGAGGAAAGAGAACAAAAGAACGGTCTCCCGCAAGGCGCTGTTCTCTCCGTAACTCTCTTTTTACTCGCTATCAACTCTATTAAAAATCATATAAACACCCCAGTAAAAGCTCTACTCTACGCAGATGATCTAATAATCTACTGTAAAGGAAAAAATATAAACACTGTCACCAGAAACCTACAAACAACAATTGAAAGTATTGAAGAATGGGCCAGCAAAACAGGCTTCGTCTTTTCACCAGAAAAGAGTAAAGCAATACACTTCACTAAAATAAGAAAAAATAATCAACCGAATCAACTCAAAATTCACAACAAAAACATCAACTTTGCCAATAAAATTAAATTTCTAGGAGTAACTATAGACAAAAACCTAACTTGGAAACAACATATAAGAGAACTAAAAAATGAATGTGCTAAAAGAATAAATTTAATCAAAGTTCTAGCAAACCATAGCTGGGGAGCAGACAAGGACTCTCTGATGAGTATATATAGGAATATTGTAAGGTCGAAACTAGATTATGCATGCGTAGTTTACGGGACAGCAAAGAAAACCTATTTAAAACAACTAGACTCCGTTCAAACCACTGCACTTCGAATAATAATAGGCGCTTTCCGCACCAGCCCTGTAGAAAGTATACTCAACATAGCGGGAGAACCCTCATTGGAAGTACGTAGAGCTCAACTAACTGCAAATTACACAATAAAAATTGCAAAAGACACGACCCACCCAACGTACAAACATATTGATGTAAACATTTCACAAGACATATTACATACTCCTCTACAGTCACACATTAAAAAAATAACGAACCTCCTAAACATTAACATACCTGCATTCACAACTCCCGAAAATCCCCCCAGAACTCCCCCTTGGCAACAAACTGTACACTCCTATAACCTAACACTAACGAAATATCCTAAAGAGAGCACTAGTAAAGAAGTATACAACCAACTCTTCAAGGAAATAATAGAAGAAAATAAACTCCGTAAAATTATATACACCGACGGCTCACACATAAACAATAAAACTGGAGCGGCTTTTGTCACTGAGTACGAAACATTCCAATACCGACTTCCAACGCCATCAAGTGTATACTCCGCAGAACTCTTCGCTATCCACCAAGCCCTAGCATATATCATAAAAAACCACATCCATACACATTTCCTTATATGCACAGATTCCTTAAGTTCACTACTCGCCATACAAAATCTATACCCAAAACACCCAACAGCTAGAAATATCCGTGAGCAACTCCAACTCCTGACAAAACATAACAACAATGTTGCATTCCTATGGATCCCGTCCCACGTTAATATCCCCGGAAACGAAAAAGCGGACAACGCTGCAAAAGATGCCACCCAACTGAACACCACTAACACACCAATTACAAACGAAGAAATAAAACAACACATAAAAACACAAACACTTCACTACTGGACAAACAAATGGACCCAAACTACAAACAACAAACTAAGGGCAATCAAACCAGATACAAGAATTTGGAAAACACAAGGTACAAAAACAGAACAAATAACACTAACCAGACTCCGCATAGGCCACACCAGACTGACACACGGCTACCTAATGGCAAGAAATGACCCAGTGAAATGCGATACATGCAACACCGAACTCACCATAAAACATATTATTGAAATCTGCCCAAAGTACAGCAGAGAACGCAACATTTACAACATCCCCACCAACCTAAGAAATGCACTCGCCAACAATGAACAACAAGAAAAAAACATCATTTCATTTTTGAAAAACACCCAACTATACGAACACATATAATATATTTTTTGTAATATAACTTATATAACTAATAGTTAATGTAAATACAATGTACCAGGGTTCCAAAAACCACTGTAGTTGAAGAACCCTAATAAATATTAAAAAAAAAAAAAATATTTAAACTGTCATATTTATGTATATGTGGTGTGTAATGGCTTATGTTTGCAAAATCATGATAAAATATCTGTTTTCAGCTTGCAAAAACATACAAAATGCTGTTTTCAAGTATTTGAACTGTCATATTCATGTTTCTGTCGTGTATAATGGCTATTGTTGTTGAAATCAACATAAAATTGCCGTTTTAAGCATGCAAAAGCATACAAAACACGGTTTTCAAGTATTTAAACTGTCTTATTCATGTATATGTCGTGTGTAATGGCTTATGATTGCAAAATCAAGATAAAATAGCTGTTTTCAGCTTGCAAAAACATACAAAACACTGTTTTCAAGTATGTAAACATTCATGTTCATGTTTTTGTCGTGTATAATGGCTAATGTTGGTGAAATCAAGGTAAAATTGCTGTTTTAAGCATGCAAAAGCATACAAAACGCCGTTTTCAAGTATTTAAACTGTCATATTCATGTATATGTCGTGTGTAATGGCTTATGTTTGCAAAATAAATATAAAATAGCTGTTTTCAGCTTGCAAAAACATACAAAATGCTGTTTTCAAGTATTTAAACTGTCATATTCATGTTTCTGTCGTGTATAATGGTTAATGTTGATGAAATCAAGATAAAATTGCTGTTTTAAGCATGCAAAAGCATACAAAACGCCGTTTTCAAGTATTTAAACTGTCACATTCATGTTTCTGTCTTGTATAATGGCTAATGTTGGTGAAATCAATATAAAATTGCTGTTTTAAGCATGCAAAAGCATACAAATCACCGTTTTCAAGTATTTAAACTGTCATATTCATGTATATGTGGTGTGTAATGGCTTATGTTTGCTAAATCATAATAAAATAGCTGTTTTCAGCTTGCAAAAACATACAAAATGCTGTTTTCAAGTATATAAGCTGTCATATTTATGTTTCTGTCGTGCATAATGGCTAGTGTTGGTGAAATCAGAATAAAATTGCAGTTTAAAGCATGCAAAAGCATACAAAACGCCGTTTTCAAGAATTTAAACTGTCATATTCATGTATATGTCATGTGTTATAGCTCATGTTTGCAAAATCAAGATAAAATAGCTTTTTTAAGCATGCAAAAGCATACAAAACACAGTTTTTAAGTATTTAAACTGTCATATTCATGTATATGTCGTGTGTAATGGCTTATGTTTGCAAAATCAAGATAAATTTGCTGTTTTCAGCTTGCAAAAACATACAAAACGCTGTTTTCAAGTATTTAAACTGTCATATTTATGTTTCTGTCGTGTATAATGGCTAATGTTGGTGAAATCAATATAAAATTGCTGTTTTAAGCATCCAAAAACATACAAAACGCTGTTTTCAAGTATTTAAACTGTCATATTCATGTATGTGTCGTGTGTATTGGCTTATGTTTGCAAAATCAAAATAAAATATATGTTTTCAGCTTGCTAAAACATACAAAACTCTGTTTTCAAGAATTTGAACTGTCATATTCATGTTTCTGTTGTGTATGATGACTAATGTTATTGAAATCAAGATAAAATTGCTGTTTTAAGCATGCAAAAGCATACAAAACGCCGTTTTCAAGTATTTAAACTGTCATTATCATGTTTCTGTCGTGTATAATGGCTAATGTTGATGAAATCAAGATAAAATTGCTGTTTTAAGCATGCAAAAGCATACAAAACGCCGTTTTCAAGTATTTAAACTGTCACATTTATGTTTCTGTCTTGTAAAATGGCTAATGTTGGTGAAATCAAGATAAAATTGCTATTTTAAGCATGCAAAAGCATACAAATCACAGTTTTCAAGTATTTAAACTGTCATATTCATGTATATGTCGTGTGTAATGGCTTATGATTGCAAAATCAAGATAAAATAGCTGTTTTCAGCTTTCAAAAACATACAAATCGCTGTTTTCAAGTATGTAAACTTTCATGTTCATGTTTTTGTCGTGTATAATGGCTAATGTTGTTGAAATCAAGGTAAAAATGCTGTTTTAAGCATGCAAAAGCATACAAAACACGGTTATCAAGTATTTTAACTGTCTTATTCATGTATATGTCGTGTGTAATGGCTTTTGTTTGCAAAATCAAGATAAAATAGCAGTTTTCAGCTTGCAAGAACATACAAAAAGCTGTTTTCAAGTATTTAAACTGTCATATTCATGTTGCTGTCGTAAATAATGGTTAGTGTTGGTGAAATCAAGATAAAACTGTTGCTTTAAGCACGCAAAAGCATACAAAACGCCGTTTTCAAGTATTTAAACTGTCATATTCATGTATATGTCGTGTGTAATGGCTTATGTTTGCAAAATCATGATAAAATATCTGTTTTCAGCTTGCAAAAACATACAAAATGCTGTTTTCAAGTATTTGAATTGTCATATTCATGTTTCTGTCGTGTATAATGGCTATTGTTTTTGAAATCAACATAAAATTGCTGTTTTAAGCATGCAAAAACATACAAAATGCTATTTTCAAGTTTTTTAACTGTCATATTCATATATATGTCGTGTGTAATGGCTTATGTTTGCAAAATCAAGATAAAATAGCTGTTTTCAGCTTGAATAAACATACAAAACGCTGTTTACAAGTATTTGAAGTGTCATATTCATGTTTCTGTCGTGTATAAAGACTAATGTTGGTGAAATCAAGATAAAATTACTGTTTTAAGCATGAAAAAGCAAACAAAACGCCGATTTCAAGTATTTAAACTGTCATATTCATGTATATGGCGTGTGTAATGGCTTATGTTTGCAAAATCAAGATAAAATAGCTGTTTTAAGCATGCAAAAGCATACTAAACGCCGTTTTCAAGTATTTAAACTGTCATATTCATGTATATGTCGTGTGTAATGTTATGTTTGCAAAACCAAGATAAAATATTGCTGTTTTCAGCTTGCAAAAACATACAACACGCTGTTTTCAAGTATTTAAACTGTCACATTCATGTTTCTGTCGTGTATAATGGCTAATGTTGGTGAAATCAGAATAAATTTGTAGTTTAAAGCATGCAAAAGCATACAAAACGCCATTTTCAAGAATTTAAACTGTCATATTCATGTATATGTCGTGTGTTATAGCTCATGTTTGCAAAATCAAGATAAAATAGCTGTTTTAAGCATGCAAAAGCATACAAAACGCCGTTTTCAAGTATTTAAACTGTCACATTCATGTTTCTGTCTTGTATAATGGCTAATGTTGGTGAAATCAAAATAAAATAGCTGTTTTAAGCATGCAAAAGCATACAAATCAGCGTTTTCAAGTATTTAAACTGTCATATTCATGTATATGTCGTGTGTAATGGCTTATGTTTGCTAAATCATAATAAAATAGCTGTTTTCAGCTTGCAAAAACATACAAAATGCTGTTTTCAAGTATTTAAGCTGTCATATTCATGTTTCTGTCGTTTATAATGGCTAATGTTGGTGAAATCAATATAAAATTGCTGTTTTAAGCATGCAAAAGCATACAAAACGCCGTTTTCAAGTATTTAAACTGTCACATTCATGTATATGTCGTGTGTAATGGCTTATGTTTGCAAAATCAAGATTAATTTGCTGTTTTCAGCTTGAAAAAACATACAAAACGCCGTTTTCAAGTATTTAAACTGTCATATTCATGTTTCTGTCGTGTATAATGGATAATGTTGATGAAATCAAGATAAAATTGCTGTTTTAAGCATGCAAAAGCATACAAAACGCCGTTTTCAAGTATTTAAACTGTCATATTCATGTATATGTCGTGTGTAATGGCTTATGTTTGCTAAATCATAATAAAATAGCTGTTTTCAGCTTGCAAAAACATACAAAATGCTGTTTTCAAGTATTTAAGCTGTCATATTCATGTTTCTGTCATTTTTAATGGCTAATGTTGGTGAAATCAATATAAAATTAATGTTTTAAGCATGCAAAAGCATACAAAACGCCGTTTTCAAGTATTTAAACTGTCACATTCATGTATATGTCGTGTGTAATGGCTTATGTTTGCAAAATCAAGATAAATTTGCTGTTTTCAGCTTGCAAAAACATACAAAACGCCGTTTTCAAGTATTTAAACTGTCATATTCATGTTTCTGTCGTGTATAATGGCTAATGATGATGAAATCAAGATAAAATTGCTGTTTTAAGCATGCAAAAGCATACAAAACGCCGTTTTCAAGTATTTAAACTGTCATATTCATGTTTCTGTCGTGTATAATGGCTAATGTTGATGAAATCAAGATAAAATTGCTGTTTTAAGCATGCAAAAAAATACAAAACGCCGTTTTCAAGTATTTAAACTGTCATATTCATGTATATGTCGTGTGTAATGGCTTATGTTTGCTAAATCATAATAAAATAGCTGTTTTCAGCTTGCAAAAACATACAAAATGCTGTTTTCAAGTATTTAAGCTGTCATATTCATGTTTCTGTCGTTTATAATGGCTAATGTTGGTGAAATCAATATAAAATTGCTGTTTTAAGCATGCAAAAGCATACAAAACGCCGTTTTTAAGTATTTAAACTGTCATATTCATGTATATGTCGTGTGTAATGGCTTATGTTTGCAAAATCAAGATAAATTTGCTGTTTTAAACTTGCAAAAACATACAAAACGCTGTTTTCAAGTATTTAAATTGTCATATTCATGTTTCTGTCGTGTATAATGGCTAATGTTGGTGAAATCAATATAAAATTGCTGTTTTAAGCATGCAAAAGCATACAAAACGCCGTTTTCAAGTATTTAAACTGTCACATTCATGTTTCTGTCTTGTATAATGGCTAATGTTGCTGAAATCAAGATAAAATTGCTGTTTTAAGCATGCAGAAGCATACAAATCACCGTTTTCAAGTATTTAAACTGTCATATTCATGTATATGTCGTGTGTAATGGCTTATGATTGCAAAATCAAGATAAAATAGCTGTTTTCAGCTTGCAAAAACATACAAATCGCTGTTTTCAAGTATGTAAACTTTCATGTTCATGTTTTTGTCGTGTATAATGGCTAATGTTGTTGAAATCAAGGTAAAATTGCTGTTTTAAGCATGCAAAAGCATACAAAACACGGTTTTCAAGTATTTAAACTGTCTTATTCATGTATATGACGTGTGTAATGGCTTTTGTTTGCAAAATCAAGATTAAATAGCTATTTTCAACTTGCAAAAACATACAAAATGCTGTTTTCCAGTATTTTAACTGCCATATTCATGTTTCTGTCGTGTATAATAGCTAATTTTAGTGAAATCAAGATAAAATTGTTGTTTTAAGCATGCAAAAGCATACAAATCACCGTTTTCAAGTATTTAAACTGTCATATTCATGTATATGTCGTGTGTAATGGCTTATGATTGCAAAATCAATATAAAATAGCTGTTTTCAGCTTGCAAAAACATACAAAACGCTGTTTTCAAGTATGTAAACTTTCATGTTCTTGTTTTTGTCGTGTATAATGGCTAATGTTGGAGAAATCAAGGTAAAATTGCTGTTTTAAGCATGCAAAAGCATACAAAACACCGTTTCCAAGTATTTAAACTGTCATATTCATGTATATGTCGTGTGTAATGGCTTTTATTTGCAAAATCAAGATAAAATAGCGGTTTTCAGCTTGCAAGAACATACAAAATGCTAATTTAAAGTATTTAAACTGTCATATTCATGTATATGTCGTGTGTTATAGCTCATGTTTGCAAAATCAAGATAAAATAGCTGTTTTAAGCATGCAAAAGTATACAAAACGCCGTTTTTAAGTATTTTAACTGTCTTATTCATGTATATGTCGTGTGTAATGGCTTTTGTTTGCAAAATTAAGATAAAATAGCTATTTTCAACTTTCAAAAACATACAAAATGCTGTTTTCTAGTATTTTAACTGCCATATTCATGTTTCTGTCGGGTATAATAGCTAATTTTAGTGAAATCAAGATAAAATTGTTGTTTCAAGCATGCAAAAGCATACAAATCACCGTTTTCAAGTATTTAAACTGTCATATTCATGTATATGTTGTGTGTAATGGCATATGATTGCAAAATCAATATAAAATAGCTGTTTTCAGCTTGCAAAAACATACAAAACGCTGTTTTCAAGTATGTAAACTTTCATGTTCATGTTTTTGTCGTGTATAATGGCTAATGTTGGTGAAATCAAGGTAAAATTGCTGTTTTAAGCATGCAAAAGCATACAAAACACCGTTTTCAA